>CM033983.1:37740231-37799799 GCA_019706035.1 Raphanus raphanistrum subsp. raphanistrum
ACCCCACCTTCTATCCAGATGATTCCAGATTCACCTTCTATGCCATTATCTTCATGATTCTTATCAAACCAGGATGAACCACGATCTAAGAAGCTTTATTTGGAACCACTAATCAGTGGAGAATAACCAGGAAGTTGAATAAATCTCATAGGAGTTGTGAGTAAGAAGATATCCCACTTGCTATCCAGATGATTCCAGATTAGCATGTTCGGACATATGCCATTATCTTCATGATTCTTATCAAACCAGGATGAACCACGATCTAAGAAGCTTTATTTGGAACCACTAATCAGTGGAGATAACCAGGAAGTTGAATAAATATCATAAGTGTTGTGAGCAAAAAGATATCCCACCTTCTATCCAGATGATTCCAGATTAGCCTGTTCGGACATATGCCATTATCTTCATGATTCTTATCAAACCAGGATGAACCACGATCTAAGAAGCTTTATTTGGAACCACTAATCAGTGGAGAATAACCAGGAAGTTGAATAAATCTCATAGTAGTTATGAGTAAGAAGATATCCCACTTTCTATCCAGATGATTCCAGATTAGCCTGTTCGAACATATGGCAATATCTTCATAATTCTTATCAAACCAGGATGAACCACAATCTAAGACGCTTTATTTGAAACGACTAATAAGTGGAGAATAACCAGGAAGTTGAATAAATCTCATAAGTGTTGTGAGTAAGAAGATATCCCAGTTTCTATCCAGATGATTCCAGATTAGCATGTTCGAACATATGTCAATATCTTCATGATTCTTTCAAACCAGGATGAACCACGATCTAAGAAGCTTTATTTGGAACCAATAATCAGTGGAGAATAACCAGGAAGTTGAATAAATCTCATAGGAGTTATGAGTAAGAAGATATCCCACTTTCTATCCAGATGATTCCAGATTAGCCTGTTCGAACATATGGCAATATCTTCATGATTCTTATCAAACCAGGATGAACCACGATCTAAGAAGCTTTATTTGGAACCAATAATCAGTGGAGAATAACCAGGAAGTTGAATAAATCTCATAAGTGTTGTGAGCAAGAAGATATCCCAACTTCTATCCAGATGATTCCAGATTAGCCTGTTCGGACATATGCCATTATCTTCATGATTCTTATCAAACCAGGATGAACCACGATCTAAGAAGCTTTATTTGGATCCACTAATCAGTGGAGAATAACCAGGAAGTTGAATAAATCTCATAAGTGTTGTGAGCAAGAAGATATCCCACCTTCTATCCAGATGATTCAAGATTAGCCTGATCGGACATATGCCATTATCTTCATGATTCTTATCAAACCAGGATGAACCACGATCTAAGAAGCTTTATTTGAAACCACTAATCAGTGGAGAATAACCAGGAAGTTGAATAAATCTCATACGTGTTGTGAGCAAGAAGATATCCCACCTTCTATCCAGATGATTCCAAATTCACCTTCTATGCCATTATCTTCACGATTCTTATCAAACCAGGATGAACCACGATATAAGAAGCTTTATTTGGAACCACTAATCAGTGGAGAATAACCAGGAAGTTGAATAAATCTCATAAGTGTTGTGTGCAAGAAGATATCCCACCTTCTATCCAGATGATTCCAGATTAGCCTGTTCGGACATATGTAATATCTTCATGATTCTTATCAAACCAAGATGAACCACGATCTAAGAAGCTTTATTTGGAACCACTAATCAGTGGAGAATAACCAGGAAGTTGAATAAATCTCATAGGAGTTATGAGTAAGAAGATATCCCACTTTCTATCCAGATGATTCCAGATTAGCCTGTGCGAACATATGGCAATATCTTCATGATTCCAGATTAGCCTGTTCGAACCACTAATCAGTGGAGAATAATCAGGAAGTTGAATAAATCTCATAAGTGTTGTGAGCAAGAAGATATCCCACCTTCTATCCAGATGATTCCAGATTAGCCTGTTCGGACATATGCCATTATCTTCATGATTTTTATCAAACCAGGATGAACCACGATCTAAGAAGCTTTATTTGGAACCACTAATCAGTGAAGAATAACCAGGAAGTTGAATAAATCTCATAGGAGTTATGAGTAAGAAGATATCCCACTTTCTATCCAGATGATTCCAGATTAGCCTGTTCGAACATATGGCAATATCTTCATGATTCTTATCAAACCAGGATGAACCACGATCTAAAAAGCTTTATTTGAAACCACTAATCAGTGGAGAATAACCAGGAAGTTGAATAAATCTCATAAGTGTTGTGAGCAAGAAGATATCCCACCTTCTATCAAGATGATTCCAGATTAGCATGTTCGGACATATGGAAATATCATCATGATTCTTATCAAACCAGGATGAACCACGATCTAAGAAGCTTTATTTGGAACCACTAATCAGTGGAGAATAACCAGGAAGTTGAATAAATCTCATAAGTGTTGTGAGCAAGAAGATATCCCACCTTCTATCCAGATGATTCCAGATTAGCCTGTTCGGACATATGGCAATATCTTCATGATTCTTATCAAACCAGGATGAACCACGATCTAAGAAGCTTTATTTGAAACCACTAATCAGTGGAGAATAACCAGGAAGTTGAATAAATCTCATAGGAGTTGTGATTAAGAAGATATCCCACTTTCTATCTAGATGATTCCAGATTAGCCTGTTCGGACATATGGCAATATCTTCATGATTCTTATCAAACCAGGATGAACCAATATATAAGAAGCTTGATTGGGAACCACTAATCAGTGGAGAATAACCAGGAAGTTGAATAAATCTCATAGGAGTTGTGAGTAAGAAGATATCCCACTTTTTATCCAGATGATTCCAGATTTGCCTGTTCGGACATATGGCAATATCTTCATGATTCTTATCAAACCAGGATGAACCACGATCTAAGAAGCTTTATTTGGAACCACTAATCAGTGGAGAATAACCAGGAAGTTGAATAAATCTCATAAGTGTTGTGAGCAAGAAGATATCCCACCTTCTATCCAGATGATTCCAGATTCACCTTCTATGCCATTATCTTCATGATTCTTATCAAACCAGGATGAACCACGATCTAAGAAGCGTTATTTGGAAACAATAATCAGTGGAGAATAACCAGGAATTTGAATAAATCTCATAAGTGTCGTGAGCAAGAAGATATCCCACCTTCTACTAAGATGATTCCAGATTAGCCTGTTCGGACATATGCCATTATCTTCATGATTCTTATCAAACCAGGATGAACCACGATCTAAGAAGCTTTATTTGGAACCAATAATCAGTGGAGAATAACCAGGAAGTTGAATAAATCTCATAAGTATTGTGAGCAATAAGATATCCCATCTTTTATCCAGATGATTCCAGATTAGCCTGTTCGGACATATGCCATTATCTTCATGATTCTTATCAAACCAGGATGAACCACGATCTAAGAAGCTTTATTTGGAACCACTAATCAGTGGAGATAACCAGGAAGTTGAATAAATCTCATAAGTGTTGTGAGCAAGAAGATATCCTACCTTCTATCAAGATGATTCCAGATTAGCCTGTTCGGACATATGGCATTATCATCATGATTCTTATCAAACCAGGATGAACCACGATCTAAGAAGCTTTATTTGGAACCACTAATCAGTGGAGAATAACCAGGAAGTTGAATAAATCTCATAAGTGTTGTGAGCAAGAAGATATCCCACCTTCTATCCAGATGATTCCAGATTAGCCTGTTCGGACATATGGCAATATCTTCATGATTCTTATCAAACCAGGATGAACCACGATCTAAGAAGCTTTATTTGAAACCACGAATCAGTGGAGAATAACCAGGAAGTTGAATAAATCTCATAAGTGTTGTGAGCAAGAAGATATCCCACCTTCTATCCAGATGATTCCAGATTAGCCTGTTCGGACATATGCCATTATCTTCATGATTCTTATCAAACCAGGATGAACCACGATCTAAGAAGCTTTATTTGGAACCAATAATCAGTGGAGAATAACCAGGAAGTTGAATAAATCTCATAGGAGTTATGAGTAAGAAGATATCCCACTTTCTATCCAGATGATTCCAGATTAGCCTGTTCGAACATATGGCAATATCTTCATGATTCTTATCAAACCAGGATGAACCACAATCTAAGAAGCTTTATTTGGAACCAATAATCAGTGGAGAATAACCAGGAAGTTGAATAAATCTCATAAGTGTTGTGAGCTCAAGATATCCCACCTTCTATCTAGATGATTCAAGATTAGCCTGTTCGGACATATGGCAATATCTTCATGATTCTTATCAAACCAGGATGAACCACGATCTAAGAAGCTTTATTTGGAACCACTAATCAGTGGAGATAACCAAGAAGTTGAATAAATTTCATAAGTGTTGTGAGAAAGAAGATATCCCACCTTCTATCCAGATGATTCCAGATTAGCATGTTCGGACATATGCCATTATCTTCATGATTCTTATCAAACCAGGATGAACCACGATCTAAGAAGCTTTATTTGGATCCACTAATCAGTGGAGAATAACCAGGAAGTTGAATAAATCTCATAAGTGTTGTGAGCAAGAAGATATCCCACCTTCTATCCAGATGATTCAAGATTAGCCTGTTCGGACATATGCCATTATCTTCATGATTCTTATCAAACCAGGATGAACCACGATCTAAGAAGCTTTATTTGAAACCACTAATCAGTGGAGAATAACCAGGAAGTTGAATAAATCTCATACGTGTTGTGAGCAAGAAGATACCCCACCTTCTATCCAGATGATTCCAGATTCACCTTCTATGCCATTATCTTCATGATTCTTATCAAACCAGGATGAACCACGATCTAAGAAGCTTTATTTGGAACCACTAATCAGTGGAGAATAACCAGGAAGTTGAATAAATCTCATAGGAGTTGTGAGTAAGAAGATATCCCACTTGCTATCCAGATGATTCCAGATTAGCATGTTCGGACATATGCCATTATCTTCATGATTCTTATCAAACCAGGATGAACCACGATCTAAGAAGCTTTATTTGGAACCACTAATCAGTGGAGATAACCAGGAAGTTGAATAAATCTCATAAGTGTTGTGAGCAAAAAGATATCCCACCTTCTATCCAGATGATTCCAGATTAGCCTGTTCGGACATATGCCATTATCTTCATGATTCTTATCAAACCAGGATGAACCACGATCTAAGAAGCTTTATTTGGAACCACTAATCAGTGGAGAATAACCAGGAAGTTGAATAAATCTCATAGTAGTTATGAGTAAGAAGATATCCCACTTTCTATCCAGATGATTCCAGATTAGCCTGTTCGAATATATGGCAATATCTTCATAATTCTTATCAAACCAGGATGAACCACAATCTAAGACGCTTTATTTGAAACGACTAATAAGTGGAGAATAACCAGGAAGTTGAATAAATCTCATAAGTGTTGTGAATAAGAAGATATCCCAGTTTCTATCCAGATGATTCCAGATTAGCATGTTCGAACATATGTCAATATCTTCATGATTCTTTTCAAACCAGGATGAACCACGATCTAAGAAGCTTTATTTGGAACCAATAATCAGTGGAGAATAACCAGGAAGTTGAATAAATCTCATAGGAGTTATGAGTAAGAAGATATCCCACTTTCTATCCAGATGATTCCAGATTAGCCTGTTCGAACATATGGCAATATCTTCATGATTCTTATCAAACCAGGATGAACCACGATCTAAGAAGTTTTATTTGGAACCAATAATCAGTGGAGAATAACCAGGAAGTTGAATAAATCTCATAAGTGTTGTGAGCAAGAAGATATCCCAACGTCTATCCAGATGATTCCAGATTAGCCTGTTCGGACATATGCCATTATCTTCATGATTCTTATCAAACCAGGATGAACCACGATCTAAGAAGCTTTATTTGGATCCACTAATCAGTGGAGAATAACCAGGAAGTTGAATAAATCTCATAAGTGTTGTGAGCAAGAAGATATCCCACCTTCTATCCAGATGATTCAAGATTAGCCTGATCGGACATATGCCATTATCTTCATGATTCTTATCAAACCAGGATGAACCACGATCTAAGAAGCTTTATTTGAAACCACTAATCAGTGGAGAATAACCAGGAAGTTGAATAAATCTCATACGTGTTGTGAGCAAGAAGATATCCCACCTTCTATCCAGATGATTCCAAATTCACCTTCTATGCCATTATCTTCATGATTCTTATCAAACCAGGATGAACCACGATATAAGAAGCTTTATTTGGAACCACTAATCAGTGGAGAATAACCAGGAAGTTGAATAAATCTCATAAGTGTTGTGAGCAAGAAGATATCCCACCTTCTATCCAGATGATTCCAGATTAGCCTGTTCGGACATATGTAATATCTTCATGATTCTTATCAAACCAAGATGAACCACGATCTAAGAAGCTTTATTTGGAACCACTAATCAGTGGAGAATAACCAGGAAGTTGAATAAATCTCATAGGAGTTATGAGTAAGAAGATATCCCACTTTCTATCCAGATGATTCCAGATTAGCCTGTGCGAACATATGGCAATATCTTCATGATTCCAGATTAGCCTGTTCGAACCACTAATCAGTGGAGAATAATCAGGAAGTTGAATAAATCTCATAAGTGTTGTGAGCAAGAAGATATCCCACCTTCTATCCAGATGATTCCAGATTAGCCTGTTCGGACATATGCCATTATCTTCATGATTTTTATCAAACCAGGATGAACCACGATCTAAGAAGCTTTATTTGGAACCACTAATCAGTGAAGAATAACCAGGAAGTTGAATAAATCTCATAGGAGTTATGAGTAAGAAGATATCCCACTTTCTATCCAGATGATTCCAGATTAGCCTGTTCGAACATATGGCAATATCTTCATGATTCTTATCAAACCAGGATGAACCACGATCTAAAAAGCTTTATTTGAAACCACTAATCAGTGGAGAATAACCAGGAAGTTGAATAAATCTCATAAGTGTTGTGAGCAAGAAGATATCCCACCTTCAATCAAGATTATTCCAGATTAGCATGTTCGGACATATGGAAATATCATCATGATTCTTATCAAACCAGGATGAACCACGATCTAAGAAGCTTTATTTGGAACCACTAATCAGTGGAGAATAACCAGGAAGTTGAATAAATCTCATAAGTGTTGTGAGCAAGAAGATATCCCACCTTCTATCCAGATGATTCCAGATTAGCCTGTTCGGACATATGGCAATATCTTCATGATTCTTATCAAACCAGGATGAACCACGATCTAAGAAGCTTTATTTGAAACCACTAATCAGTGGAGAATAACCAGGAAGTTGAATAAATCTCATAGGAGTTGTGATTAAGAAGATATCCCACTTTCTATCTAGATGATTCCAGATTAGCCTGTTCGGACATATGGCAATATCTTCATGATTCTTATCAAACCAGGATGAACCAATATATAAGAAGCTTGATTGGGAACCACTAATCAGTGGAGAATAACCAGGAAGTTGAATAAATCTCATAGGAGTTGTGAGTAAGAAGATATCCCACTTTTTATCCAGATGATTCCAGATTTGCCTGTTCGGACATATGGCAATATCTTCATGATTCTTATCAAACCAGGATGAACCACGATCTAAGAAGCTTTATTTGGAACCACTAATCAGTGGAGAATAACCAGGAAGTTGAATAAATCTCATAAGTGTTGTGAGCAAGAAGATATCCCACCTTCTATCCAGATGATTCCAGATTCACCTTCTATGCCATTATCTTCATGATTCTTATCAAACCAGGATGAACCACGATCTAAGAAGCGTTATTTGGAAACAATAATCAGTGGAGAATAACCAGGAATTTGAATAAATCTCATAAGTGTCGTGAGCAAGAAGATATCCCACCTTCTACTAAGATGATTCCAGATTAGCCTGTTCGGACATATGCCATTATCTTCATGATTCTTATCAAACCAGGATGAACCACGATCTAAGAAGCTTTATTTGGAACCAATAATCAGTGGAGAATAACCAGGAAGTTGAATAAATCTCATAAGTATTGTGAGCAATAAGATATCCCATCTTTTATCCAGATGATTCCAGATTAGCCTGTTCGGACATATGCCATTATCTTCATGATTCTTATCAAACCAGGATGAACCACGATCTAAGAAGCTTTATTTGGAACCACTAATCAGTGGAGATAACCAGGAAGTTGAATAAATCTCATAAGTGTTGTGAGCAAGAAGATATCCTACCTTCTATCAAGATGATTCCAGATTAGCCTGTTCGGACATATGGCATTATCATCATGATTCTTATCAAACCAGGATGAACCACGATCTAAGAAGCTTTATTTGGAACCACTAATCAGTGGAGAATAACCAGGAAGTTGAATAAATCTCATAAGTGTTGTGAGCAAGAAGATATCCCACCTTCTATCCAGATGATTCCAGATTAGCCTGTTCGGACATATGGCAATATCTTCATGATTCTTATCAAACCAGGATGAACCACGATCTAAGAAGCTTTATTTGAAACCACGAATCAGTGGAGAATAACCAGGAAGTTGAATAAATCTCATAAGTGTTGTGAGCAAGAAGATATCCCACCTTCTATCCAGATGATTCCAGATTAGCCTGTTCGGACATATGCCATTATCTTCATGATTCTTATCAAACCAGGATGAACCACGATCTAAGAAACTTTATTTGGAACCAATAATCAGTGGAGAATAACCAGGAAGTTGAATAAATCTCATAAGTATTGTGAGCAATAAGATATCCCATCTTTTATCCAGATGATTCCAGATTAGCCTGTTCGGACATATGCCATTATCTTCATGATTCTTATCAAACCAGGATGAACCACGATCTAAGAAGCTTTATTTGGAACCACTAATCAGTGGAGATAACCAGGAAGTTGAATAAATCTCATAAGTGTTGTGAGCAAGAAGATATCCTACCTTCTATCAAGATGATTCCAGATTAGCCTGTTCGGACATATGGCATTATCATCATGATTCTTATCAAACCAGGATGAACCACGATCTAAGAAGCTTTATTTGGAACCACTAATCAGTGGAGAATAACCAGGAAATTGAATAAATCTCATAAGTGTTGTGAGCAAGAAGATATCCCACCTTCTATCCAGATGATTCCAGATTAGCCTGTTCGGACATATGGCAATATCTTCATGATTCTTATCAACCAGGATGAACCACGATCTAAGAAGCTTTATTTGAAACCACGAATCAGTGGAGAATAACCAGGAAGTTGAATAAATCTCATAAGTGTTGTGCGCACGAAGATATCCCACCTTCTATCCAGATGATTCCAGATTAGCCTGTTCGGACATATGCCATTATCTTCATGATTCTTATCAAACAAGGATGAACCACGATCTAAGAAGTTTTATTTGGAACCACTAATCAGTGGAAAATAACCAGGAAGTTGAATAAATCTCATAGGAGTTGTGAGTAAGAAGATATCCCAGTTTCTATCCAGATGATTCCAGATTAGCATGTTCGAACATATGTTAATATCTTCATGATTCTTATCAAACCAGGATGAACCACGATCTAAGAAGCTTTATTTGAAACCACTAATCAGTGGAGAATAACCAGGAAGTTGAATAAATCTCATAAGTGTTGTGAGCAAGAAGATATCCCACCTTCAATCCCGATGATTCCAGATTAGCCTGTTCGGACATATGCCATTATCTTCATGATTCTTATCAAACCAGGATGAGCCACGATCCAAGAAGCTTTATTTGGAACCACTAATCAGTGGAGAATAACCAGGAAGTTGAATAAATCTCATAGGAGTTATGAGTAAGAAGATATCCCACTTTCTATCCAGATGATTCCAGATTAGCCTGTTCGAACAAATGGCAATATCTTCATGATTCTTATCAAACCAGGATGAACCACGATCTAAAAAGCTTTATTTGAAACCACTAATCAGTGGAGAATAACCAGGAAGTTGAATAAATCTCATAAGTGTTGTGAGCAAGAAGATATCCCACCTTCTATCCAGATGATTCCAGATTAGCCTGTTCGGATATATGCCATTATTATCTTCATGATTTTTATCAAACCAGGATGAACCACGATCTAAGAAGCTTTATTTGGAACCACTAATCAGTGGAGAATAACCAGGAAGTTGAATAAATCTCATAGGAGTTATGAGTAAGAAGATATCCCACTTTCTATCCAGATGATTCCAGATTAGCCTGTTCGAACATATGGCAATATCTTCATGATTCTTATCAAACCAGGATGAACCACGATCTAAGAAGCTTTATTTGGAACCAATAATCAGTGGAGATAACCAGGAAGTTGAATAAATCTCATAAGTGTTGTGAGCAAGAAGATATTCCACCTTCTATCCAGATGATTCCAGATTAGCCTTTTCGGACATATGCCATTATCTTCATGATTCTTATCAAACCAGGATGAACCACGATCTAAGAAGCTTTATTTGGAACCACTAATCAGTGGAGAATAACCAGGAAGTTGAATAAATCTCATAGGAGTTATGAGTAAGAAGATATCTCACTTTCTATCCAGATGATTCCAGATTAGCCTGTTCGAACATATGGCAATATCTTCATGATTCTTATCAAACCAGGATGAACCACGATCTAAGAAGCTTTATTTGAAACCACTAATCAGTGGAGAATAACCAGGAAGTTGAATAAATCTCATAAGTGTTGTGAGCAAGAAGATATCCCACCTTCTATCCAAATGATTCCAGATTAGCCTGTTCGGACATATGCCATTATCTTCATGATTCTTATCAAACCAGGATGAACCACTATCTAAGAAGCTTTATTTGGAACCACTAATCAGTGGAGAATGACCAGGAAGTTGAATAAATCTCATAGGAGTTATGAGTAAGAAGATATCTCACTTTCTATCCAGATGATTCCAGATTAGCCTGTTCGAACATATGGCAATATCTTCATGATTCTTATCAACCAGGATGAACCACGATCTAAGAAGCTTTATTTGGAACCAATAATCAGTGGAGAATAACCAGGAAGTTGAATAAATCTCATAAGTGTTGTGAGCAAGAAGATATCCCACCTTCCATCCACATGATTCCAGATTAGCATGTTCGGACATATGCCATTATCTTCATGATTCTTATCAAACCAGGATGAACCACGATCTAAGAAGCTTTATTTGGATCCACTAATCAGTGGAGAATAACCAGGAAGTTAAATAAATCTCATAAGTGTTGTGAGCAAGAAGATATCCCACCTTCTATCCAGATGATTCAAGATTAGCATGTTCGGACATATGCCATTATCTTCATGATTCTTATCAAACAAGGATGAACCACGATCTAAGAAGATTTATTTGGAACCAATAATCAAGGGAGAATAACCGGGAAGTTGAATAAATCTCATAGGAGTTGTGAGTAAGAAGATATCCCACTTTCTATCCAGATGATTCCAGATTAGCCTGTTCGAACATATGTTAATATCTTCATGATTCTTATCAAACCAGGATGAACCACGATCTAAGAAGCTTTATTTGAAACCACTAATCAGTGGAGAATAACCAGGAAGTTGAATAAATCTCATAGGAGTTATGAGTAAGAAGATATCCCACTTTCTATCCAGATGATTCCAGATTAGCCTGTTCGAACATATGGCAATATCTTCATGATTCTTATCAAACCAGGATGAACCACGATCTAAGAAGCTTTATTTGAAACCACTAATCAGTGGAGAATAACCAGGAAGTTGAATAAATCTCATAAGTGTTGTGAGCAAGAAGATATCCCACCTTCTATCCAGATGATTCCAGATTAGCATGTTCGGACATATGCCATTATCTTCATGATTCTTATCAAACCAGGATGAACCACTATCTAAGAAGCTTTATTTGGAACCACTAATCAGTGGAGAATGACCAGAAAGTTGAATAAATCTCATAGGAGTTATGAGTAAGAAGATATCTCACTTTCTATCCAGATGATTCCAGATTAGCCTGTTCGAACATATGGCAATATCTTCATGATTCTTATCAAACCAGGATGAACCACGATCTAAGAAGCTTTATTTGAAACCACTAATCAGTGGAGAATAACCAGGAAGTTGAATAAATCTCATACGTGTTGTGAGCAAGAAGATATCCCACCTTCTATCCAAATGATTCCAGATTCACCTTCTATGCCATTATCTTCATGATTCTTATCAAACCAGGATGAACCACGATCTAAGAAGCTTTATTTGGAACCAATAATCAGTGTATAATAACCAGGAAGTTGAATAAATCTCATAAGTGTTGTGAGCTCAAGATATCCCACCTTCTATCCAGATGATTCCAGATTAGCCTGTTCGGACATATGGCAATATCTTCATGATTCTTATCAAACCAGGATGAACCACTATCTAAGAAGCTTTATTTGGAACCACTAATCAGTGAAGATAACCAGGAAGTTGAATAAATCTCATAAGTGTTGTGAGCAAGAAGATATCCCACCTTCTATCCAGATGATTCCAGATTAGCCTGTTCGGACATTTGGCAATATCTTCATGATTCTTATCAAACCAGGATGAACCACGATCTAAGAAGCTTTATTTGGAACCACTAATCAGTGGAGAATAACCAGGAAGTTGAATAAATCTCATAAGTGTTGTGAGCAAGAAGATATCCCACCTTCTATCCAGATGATTCCAGATTAGCCTGTTCGGACATATGGCAATATCTTCATGATTCTTATCAAACCAGGATGAACCACGATCTAAGAAGCTTTATTTGGAACCACTAATCAGTGGAGAATAACCAGGAAGTTGAAAAAATCTCATAGGAGTTATGAGTAAGAAGATATCCCACTTTCTATCCAGATGATTCCAGATTAGCCTGTTCGAACATATGGCAATATCTTCATGATTATTATCAAACCAGGATAAACCACGATCTAAGAAGCTTTATTTGGAACCAATAATCAGTGGAGAATAACCAGGAAGTTGAATAAATCTCATAAGTGTTGTGAGCAAGAAGATATCCCACCTTCCATCCACATGATTCCAGATTAGCATGTTCGGACATATGCCATTATCTTCATGATTCTTATCAAACCAGGATGAACCACGATCTAAGAAGCTTTATTTGGATCCACTAATCAGTGGAGAATAACCAGGAAGTTAAATAAATCTCATAAGTGTTGTGAGCAAGAAGATATCCCACCTTCTATCCAGATGATTCAAGATTAGCATGTTCGGACATATGCCATTATCTTCATGATTCTTATCAAACAAGGATGAACCACGATCTAAGAAGATTTATTTGGAACCAATAATCAAGGGAGAATAACCAGGAAGTTGAATAAATCTCATAGGAGTTGTGAGTAAGAAGATATCCCACTTTCTATCCAGATGATTCCAGATTAGCCTGTTCGAACATATGTTAATATCTTCATGATTCTTATCAAACCAGGATGAACCACGATCTAAGAAGCTTTATTTGAAACCACTAATCAGTGGAGAATAACCAGGAAGTTGAATAAATCGCATAGGAGTTATGAGTAAGAAGATATCCCACTTTCTATCCAGATGATTCCAGATTAGCCTGTTCGAACATATGGCAATATCTTCATGATTCTTATCAAACCAGGATGAACCACGATCTAAGAAGCTTTATTTGAAACCACTAATCAGTGGAGAATAACCAGGAAGTTGAATAAATCTCATAAGTGTTGTGAGCAAGAAGATATCCCACCTTCTATCCAGATGATTCCAGATTAGCATGTTCGGACATATGCCATTATCTTCATGATTCTTATCAAACCAGGATGAACCACTATCTAAGAAGCTTTATTTGGAACCACTAATCAGTGGAGAATGACCAGAAAGTTGAATAAATCTCATAGGAGTTATGAGTAAGAAGATATCTCACTTTCTATCCAGATGATTCCAGATTAGCCTGTTCGAACATATGGCAATATCTTCATGATTCTTATCAACCAGGATGAACCACGATCTAAGAAGCTTTATTTGGAACCAATAATCAGTGTAGAATAACCAGGAAGTTGAATAAATCTCATAAGTGTTGTGAGCTCAAGATATCCCACCTTCTATCCAGATGATTCCAGATTAGCCTGTTCGGACATATGGCAATATCTTCATGATTCTTATCAAACCAGGATGAACCACGATCTAAGAAGCTTTATTTGGAACCACTAATCAGTGGAGATAACCAAGAAGTTGAATAAATCTCATAAGTGTTGTGAGCAAGAAGATATCCCACCTTCTATCCAGATGATTCCAGATTAGCCTGTTCGGACATATGCCATTATCTTCATGATTCTTATCAAACCAGGATGAACCACGATCTAAGAAGCTTTATTTGGATTCACTAATCAGTGGAGAATAACCAGGAAGTTGAATAAATCTCATAAGTGTTGTGAGCAAGAAGATATCCCACCTTCTATCCAGATGATTCAAGATTAGCCTGTTCGGACATATGCCATTATCTTCATGATTCTTATCAAACCAGGATGAACCACGATCTAAGAAGCTTTATTTGAAACCACTAATCAGTGGAGAATAACCAGGAAGTTGAATAAATCTCATACGTGTTGTGAGCAAGAAGATATCCCACCTTCTATCCAAATGATTCCAGATTCACCTTCTATGCCATTATCTTCATGATTCTTATCAAACCAGGATGAACCACGATCTAAGAAGCTTTATTTGGAACCAATAATCAGTGTATAATAACCAGGAAGTTGAATAAATCTCATAAGTGTTGTGAGCTCAAGATATCCCACCTTCTATCCAGATGATTCCAGATTAGCCTGTTCGGACATATGGCAATATCTTCATGATTCTTATCAAACCAGGATGAACCACGATCTAAGAAGCTTTATTTGGAACCACTAATCAGTGAAGATAACCAGGAAGTTGAATAAATCTCATAAGTGTTGTGAGCAAGAAGATATCCCACCTTCTATCCAGATGATTCCAGATTAGCCTGTTCGGACATATGGCAATATCTTCATGATTCTTATCAAACCAGGATGAACCACGATCTAAGAAGCTTTATTTGGAACCACTAATCAGTGGAGAATAACCAGGAAGTTGAATAAATCTCATAAGTGTTGTGAGCAAGAAGATATCCCACCTTCTATCCAGATGATTCCAGATTAGCTTGTTCGGACATATGGCAATATCTTCATGATTCTTATTAAACCAGGATGAACCACGATCTAAGAAGCTTTATTTGGAACCACTAATCAGTGGAGAATAACCAGGAAGTTGAAAAAATCTCATAGTAGTTATGAGTAAGAAGATATCCCACTTTCTATCCAGATGATTCCAGATTAGCCTGTTCGAACATATGGCAATATCTTCATGATTATTATCAAACCAGGATAAACCACGATCTAAGAAGCTTTATTTGGAACCAATAATCAGTGGAGAATAACCAGGAAGTTGAATAAATCTCATAAGTGTTGTGAGCAAGAAGATATCCCACCTTCCATCCACATGATTCCAGATTAGCATGTTCGGACATATGCCATTATCTTCATGATTATTATCAAACCAGGATGAACCACGATCTAAGAAGCTTTATTTGGATCCACTAATCAGTGGAGAATAACCAGGAAGTTGAATAAATCTCATAAGTGTTGTGAGCATGAAGATATCCCACCTTCTATCCAGATGATTCAAGATTAGCCTGTTCGGACATATGCCATTATCTTCATGATTCTTATCAAACAAGGATGAACCGCGATCTAAGAAGATTTATTTGGAACCAATAATCAAGGGAGAATAACCAGGAAGTTGAATAAATCTCATAGGAGTTGTGAGTAAGAAGATATCCCACTTTCTATCCAGATGATTCCAGATTAGTCTGTTCGAACATATGTTAATATCTTCATGATTCTTATCAAACCAGGATGAACCACGATCTAAGAAGCTTTATTTGAAACCACTAATCAGTGGAGAATAACCAGGAAGTTGAATAAATCTCATAAGTGTTGTGAGCAAGAAGATATCCCACCTTCTATCCAGATGATTCCAGATTAGCCTGTTCGGACATATGCCATTATCTTCATGATTCTTATCAAAACAGGATGAACCACGATCTAAGAAGCTTTATTTGGAACCACTAATCAGTGGAGAATAACCAGGAAGTTGAATAAATCTCATAGGAGTTATGAGTAAGAAGACATCCCACTTTCTATCCAGATGATTCCAGATTAGCGTGTTCGAACATATGGCAATATCTTCATGATTCTTATCAAACCAGGATGAACCACGATCTAAGAAGCTTTATTTGAAACCACTAATCAGTGGAGAATAACCAGGAAGTTGAATAAATCTCATAAGTGTTGTGAGCAAGAAGATATCCCACCTTCTATCCAGATGATTCCAGATTAGCATGTTCGGACATATGCCATTATCTTCATGATTCTTATCAAACCAGGATGAACCACTATCTAAGAAGCTTTATTTGGAACCACTAATCAGTGGAGAATGACCAGAAAGTTGAATAAATCTCATAGGAGTTATGAGTAAGAAGATATCTCACTTTCTATCCAGATGATTCCAGATTAGCCTGTTCGAACATATGGCAATATCTTCATGATTCTTATCAACCAGGATGAACCACGATCTAAGAAGCTTTATTTGGAACCAATAATCAGTGTAGAATAACCAGGAAGTTGAATAAATCTCATAAGTGTTGTGAGCTCAAGATATCCCACCTTCTATCCAGATGATTCCAGATTAGCCTGTTCGGACATATGGCAATATCTTCATGATTCTTATCAAACCAGGATGAACCACGATCTAAGAAGGTTTATTTGGAACCACTAATCAGTGGAGATAACCAAGAAGTTGAATAAATCTCATAAGTGTTGTGAGCAAGAAGATATCCCACCTTCTATCCAGATGATTCCAGATTAGCCTGTTCGGACATATGCCATTATCTTCATGATTCTTATCAAACCAGGATGAACCACGATCTAAGAAGCTTTATTTGGATCCACTAATCAGTGGAGAATAACCAGGAAGTTGAATAAATCTCATAAGTGTTGTGAGCATGAAGATATCCCACCTTCTATCCAGATGATTCAAGATTAGCCTGTTCGGACATATGCCATTATCTTCATGATTCTTATCAAACCAGGATGAACCACGATCTAAGAAGCTTTATTTGGAACCAATAATCAGTGGAGAATAACCAGGAAGTTGAATAAATCTCATAAGTGTTGTGAGCAAGAAGATATCCCACCTTCCATCCACATGATTCCAGATTAGCATGTTCGGACATATGCCATTATCTTCATGATTATTATCAAACCAGGATGAACCACGATCTAAGAAGCTTTATTTGGATCCACTAATCAGTGGAGAATAACCAGGAAGTTGAATAAATCTCATAAGTGTTGTGAGCATGAAGATATCCCACCTTCTATCCAGATGATTCAAGATTAGCCTGTTCGGACATATGCCATTATCTTCATGATTCTTATCAAACAAGGATGAACCGCGATCTAAGAAGATTTATTTGGAACCAATAATCAAGGGAGAATAACCAGGAAGTTGAATAAATCTCATAGGAGTTGTGAGTAAGAAGATATCCCACTTTCTATCCAGATGATTCCAGATTAGTCTGTTCGAACATATGTTAATATCTTCATGATTCTTATCAAACCAGGATGAACCACGATCTAAGAAGCTTTATTTGAAACCACTAATCAGTGGAGAATAACCAGGAAGTTGAATAAATCTCATAAGTGTTGTGAGCAAGAAGATATCCCACCTTCTATCCAGATGATTCCAGATTAGCCTGTTCGGACATATGCCATTATCTTCATGATTCTTATCAAAACAGGATGAACCACGATCTAAGAAGCTTTATTTGGAACCACTAATCAGTGGAGAATAACCAGGAAGTTGAATAAATCTCATAGGAGTTATGAGTAAGAAGACATCCCACTTTCTATCCAGATGATTCCAGATTAGCGTGTTCGAACATATGGCAATATCTTCATGATTCTTATCAAACCAGGATGAACCACGATCTAAGAAGCTTTATTTGAAACCACTAATCAGTGGAGAATAACCAGGAAGTTGAATAAATCTCATAAGTGTTGTGAGCAAGAAGATATCCCACCTTCTATCCAGATGATTCCAGATTAGCATGTTCGGACATATGCCATTATCTTCATGATTCTTATCAAACCAGGATGAACCACTATCTAAGAAGCTTTATTTGGAACCACTAATCAGTGGAGAATGACCAGAAAGTTGAATAAATCTCATAGGAGTTATGAGTAAGAAGATATCTCACTTTCTATCCAGATGATTCCAGATTAGCCTGTTCGAACATATGGCAATATCTTCATGATTCTTATCAACCAGGATGAACCACGATCTAAGAAGCTTTATTTGGAACCAATAATCAGTGTAGAATAACCAGGAAGTTGAATAAATCTCATAAGTGTTGTGAGCTCAAGATATCCCACCTTCTATCCAGATGATTCCAGATTAGCCTGTTCGGACATATGGCAATATCTTCATGATTCTTATCAAACCAGGATGAACCACGATCTAAGAAGGTTTATTTGGAACCACTAATCAGTGGAGATAACCAAGAAGTTGAATAAATCTCATAAGTGTTGTGAGCAAGAAGATATCCCACCTTCTATCCAGATGATTCCAGATTAGCCTGTTCGGACATATGCCATTATCTTCATGATTCTTATCAAACCAGGATGAACCACGATCTAAGAAGCTTTATTTGGATTCACTAATCAGTGGAGAATAACCAGGAAGTTGAATAAATCTCATAAGTGTTGTGAGCAAGAAGATATCCCACCTTCTATCCAGATGATTCAAGATTAGCCTGTTCGGACATATGCCATTATCTTCATGATTCTTATCAAACCAGGATGAACCACGATCTAAGAAGCTTTATTTGAAACCACTAATCAGTGGAGAATAACCAGGAAGTTGAATAAATCTCATACGTGTTGTGAGCAAGAAGATATCCCACCTTCTATCCAAATGATTCCAGATTCACCTTCTATGCCATTATCTTCATGATTCTTATCAAACCAGGATGAACCACGATCTAAGAAGCTTTATTTGGAACCAATAATCAGTGTATAATAACCAGGAAGTTGAATAAATCTCATAAGTGTTGTGAGCTCAAGATATCCCACCTTCTATCCAGATGATTCCAGATTAGCCTGTTCGGACATATGGCAATATCTTCATGATTCTTATCAAACCAGGATGAACCACGATCTAAGAAGCTTTATTTGGAACCACTAATCAGTGAAGATAACCAGGAAGTTGAATAAATCTCATAAGTGTTGTGAGCAAGAAGATATCCCACCTTCTATCCAGATGATTCCAGATTAGCCTGTTCGGACATATGGCAATATCTTCATGATTCTTATCAAACCAGGATGAACCACGATCTAAGAAGCTTTATTTGGAACCACTAATCAGTGGAGAATAACCAGGAAGTTGAATAAATCTCATAAGTGTTGTGAGCAAGAAGATATCCCACCTTCTATCCAGATGATTCCAGATTAGCTTGTTCGGACATATGGCAATATCTTCATGAATCTTATTAAACCAGGATGAACCACGATCTAAGAAGCTTTATTTGGAACCACTAATCAGTGGAGAATAACCAGGAAGTTGAAAAAATCTCATAGTAGTTATGAGTAAGAAGATATCCCACTTTCTATCCAGATGATTCCAGATTAGCCTGTTCGAACATATGGCAATATCTTCATGATTATTATCAAACCAGGATAAACTACGATCTAAGAAGCTTTATTTGGAACCAATAATCAGTGGAGAATAACCAGGAAGTTGAATAAATCTCATAAGTGTTGTGAGCAAGAAGATATCCCACCTTCCATCCACATGATTCCAGATTAGCATGTTCGGACATATGCCATTATCTTCATGATTATTATCAAACCAGGATGAACCACGATCTAAGAAACTTTATTTGGATCCACTAATCAGTGGAGAATAACCAGGAAGTTGAATAAATCTCATAAGTGTTGTGAGCATGAAGATATCCCACCTTCTATCCAGATGATTCAAGATTAGCCTGTTCGGACATATGCCATTATCTTCATGATTCTTATCAAACAAGGATGAACCGCGATCTAAGAAGATTTATTTGGAACCAATAATCAAGGGAGAATAACCAGGAAGTTGAATAAATCTCATAGGAGTTGTGAGTAAGAAGATATCCCACTTTCTATCCAGATGATTCCAGATTAGTCTGTTCGAACATATGTTAATATCTTCATGATTCTTATCAAACCAGGATGAACCACGATCTAAGAAGCTTTATTTGAAACCACTAATCAGTGGAGAATAACCAGGAAGTTGAATAAATCTCATAAGTGTTGTGAGCAAGAAGATATCCCACCTTCTATCCAGATGATTCCAGATTAGCCTGTTCGGACATATGCCATTATCTTCATGATTCTTATCAAAACAGGATGAACCACGATCTAAGAAGCTTTATTTGGAACCACTAATCAGTGGAGAATAACCAGGAAGTTGAATAAATCTCATAGGAGTTATGAGTAAGAAGATATCCCACTTTCTATCTAGATGATTCCAGATTAGCATGTTCGAACATATGGCAATATCTTCATGATTCTTATCAAACCAGGATGAACCACGATCTATGAAGCTTTATTTGGAACCAATAATCAGTGGAGAATAACCAGGAAGTTGAATAAATCTCATAAGTGTTGTGAGCAAGAAGATATCCCACCTTCTATCCAGATGATTCCAGATTAGCCTGTTCGGACATATGCCATTATCTTCATGATTCTTATCAAACCAGGATGAACCACGATCTAAGAAGCTTTATTTGGATCCACTAATCAGTGGAGAATAACCAGGAAGTTGAATAAATCTCATAAGTGTTGTGAGCAAGAAGATATCCCACCTTCTATCCAGATGATTCAAGATTAGCCTGTTCGGATATATGCCATTATCTTCATGATTCTTATCAAACCAGGATGAACCACGATCTAAGAAGATTTATTTGGAACCACTAATCAGTGGAGAATAACCAGGAAGTTGAATAAATCTCATAGGAGTTGTGAGTAAAAAGATATCCCACTTTCTATCCAGATGATTCCAGATTAGCCAGTTCGAACATATGGCAATATCTTCATGATTCTTATCAAACCAGGATGAACTGATGCGGCCATCAAACCAATGGTTGAACCAGAGGTCAACCAAACAGTCCAAACCGGCCACCTAGGCGATACCAGCGACATAGGTCCAGTCCATGGCGTATATCTCGACAACCACGATCTAAGAAGCTTTATTTGGAACCAATAATCAGTGGAGAATAACCAGGAAGTTGAATAAATCTCATAAGTGTTGTGAGCAAGAAGATATCCCACCTTCCATCCACATGATTCCAGATTAGCATGTTCGGACATATGCCATTATCTTCATGATTATTATCAAACCAGGATGAACCACGATCTAAGAAACTTTATTTGGATCCACTAATCAGTGGAGAATAACCAGGAAGTTGAATAAATCTCATAAGTGTTGTGAGCATGAAGATATCCCACCTTCTATCCAGATGATTCAAGATTAGCCTGTTCGGACATATGCCATTATCTTCATGATTCTTATCAAACAAGGATGAACCGCGATCTAAGAAGATTTATTTGGAACCAATAATCAAGGGAGAATAACCAGGAAGTTGAATAAATCTCATAGGAGTTGTGAGTAAGAAGATATCCCACTTTCTATCCAGATGATTCCAGATTAGTCTGTTCGAACATATGTTAATATCTTCATGATTCTTATCAAACCAGGATGAACCACTATCTAAGAAGCTTTATTTGGAACCACTAATCAGTGGAGAATGACCAGAAAGTTGAATAAATCTCATAGGAGTTATGAGTAAGAAGATATCTCACTTTCTATCCAGATGATTCCAGATTAGCCTGTTCGAACATATGGCAATATCTTCATGATTCTTATCAACCAGGATGAACCACGATCTAAGAAGCTTTATTTGGAACCAATAATCAGTGTAGAATAACCAGGAAGTTGAATAAATCTCATAAGTGTTGTGAGCTCAAGATATCCCACCTTCTATCCAGATGATTCCAGATTAGCCTGTTCGGACATATGGCAATATCTTCATGATTCTTATCAAACCAGGATGAACCACGATCTAAGAAGCTTTATTTGGAACCACTAATCAGTGGAGATAACCAAGAAGTTGAATAAATCTCATAAGTGTTGTGAGCAAGAAGATATCCCACCTTCTATCCAGATGATTCCAGATTAGCCTGTTCGGACATATGCCATTATCTTCATGATTCTTATCAAACCAGGATGAACCACGATCTAAGAAGCTTTATTTGGATTCACTAATCAGTGGAGAATAACCAGGAAGTTGAATAAATCTCATAAGTGTTGTGAGCAAGAAGATATCCCACCTTCTATCCAGATGATTCAAGATTAGCCTGTTCGGACATATGCCATTATCTTCATGATTCTTATCAAACCAGGATGAACCACGATCTAAGAAGCTTTATTTGAAACCACTAATCAGTGGAGAATAACCAGGAAGTTGAATAAATCTCATACGTGTTGTGAGCAAGAAGATATCCCACCTTCTATCCAAATGATTCCAGATTCACCTTCTATGCCATTATCTTCATGATTCTTATCAAACCAGGATGAACCACGATCTAAGAAGCTTTATTTGGAACCAATAATCAGTGTATAATAACCAGGAAGTTGAATAAATCTCATAAGTGTTGTGAGCTCAAGATATCCCACCTTCTATCCAGATGATTCCAGATTAGCCTGTTCGGACATATGGCAATATCTTCATGATTCTTATCAAACCAGGATGAACCACGATCTAAGAAGCTTTATTTGGAACCACTAATCAGTGAAGATAACCAGGAAGTTGAATAAATCTCATAAGTGTTGTGAGCAAGAAGATATCCCACCTTCTATCCAGATGATTCCAGATTAGCCTGTTCGGACATATGGCAATATCTTCATGATTCTTATCAAACCAGGATGAACCACGATCTAAGAAGCTTTATTTGGAACCACTAATCAGTGGAGAATAACCAGGAAGTTGAATAAATCTCATAAGTGTTGTGAGCAAGAAGATATCCCACCTTCTATCCAGATGATTCCAGATTAGCTTGTTCGGACATATGGCAATATCTTCATGATTCTTATTAAACCAGGATGAACCACGATCTAAGAAGCTTTATTTGGAACCACTAATCAGTGGAGAATAACCAGGAAGTTGAAAAAATCTCATAGTAGTTATGAGTAAGAAGATATCCCACTTTCTATCCAGATGATTCCAGATTAGCCTGTTCGAACATATGGCAATATCTTCATGATTATTATCAAACCAGGATAAACCACGATCTAAGAAGCTTTATTTGGAACCAATAATCAGTGGAGAATAACCAGGAAGTTGAATAAATCTCATAAGTGTTGTGAGCAAGAAGATATCCCACCTTCCATCCACATGATTCCAGATTAGCATGTTCGGACATATGCCATTATCTTCATGATTATTATCAAACCAGGATGAACCACGATCTAAGAAACTTTATTTGGATCCACTAATCAGTGGAGAATAACCAGGAAGTTGAATAAATCTCATAAGTGTTGTGAGCATGAAGATATCCCACCTTCTATCCAGATGATTCAAGATTAGCCTGTTCGGACATATGCCATTATCTTCATGATTCTTATCAAACAAGGATGAACCGCGATCTAAGAAGATTTATTTGGAACCAATAATCAAGGGAGAATAACCAGGAAGTTGAATAAATCTCATAGGAGTTGTGAGTAAGAAGATATCCCACTTTCTATCCAGATGATTCCAGATTAGTCTGTTCGAACATATGTTAATATCTTCATGATTCTTATCAAACCAGGATGAACCACGATCTAAGAAGCTTTATTTGAAACCACTAATCAGTGGAGAATAACCAGGAAGTTGAATAAATCTCATAAGTGTTGTGAGCAAGAAGATATCCCACCTTCTATCCAGATGATTCCAGATTAGCCTGTTCGGACATATGCCATTATCTTCATGATTCTTATCAAAACAGGATGAACCACGATCTAAGAAGCTTTATTTGGAACCACTAATCAGTGGAGAATAACCAGGAAGTTGAATAAATCTCATAGGAGTTATGAGTAAGAAGATATCCCACTTTCTATCTAGATGATTCCAGATTAGCATGTTCGAACATATGGCAATATCTTCATGATTCTTATCAAACCAGGATGAACCACGATCTATGAAGCTTTATTTGGAACCAATAATCAGTGGAGAATAACCAGGAAGTTGAATAAATCTCATAAGTGTTGTGAGCAAGAAGATATCCCACCTTCTATCCAGATGATTCCAGATTAGCCTGTTCGGACATATGCCATTATCTTCATGATTCTTATCAAACCAGGATGAACCACGATCTAAGAAGCTTTATTTGGATCCACTAATCAGTGGAGAATAACCAGGAAGTTGAATAAATCTCATAAGTGTTGTGAGCAAGAAGATATCCCACCTTCTATCCAGATGATTCAAGATTAGCCTGTTCGGATATATGCCATTATCTTCATGATTCTTATCAAACCAGGATGAACCACGATCTAAGAAGATTTATTTGGAACCACTAATCAGTGGAGAATAACCAGGAAGTTGAATAAATCTCATAGGAGTTGTGAGTAAAAAGATATCCCACTTTCTATCCAGATGATTCCAGATTAGCCAGTTCGAACATATGGCAATATCTTCATGATTCTTATCAAACCAGGATGAACTGATGCGGCCATCAAACCAATGGTTGAACCAGAGGTCAACCAAACAGTCCAAACCGGCCACCTAGGCGATACCAGCGACATAGGTCCAGTCCATGGCGTATATCTCGACAACCAAAATAATTTTTGGAGTGAAACAAATTTAATGGATTCTACACTCAATAAGGAGTCTAGCCCAATTGGAATTTCCAGAAAAGCTTACCGGACCAAGGAGTTATGGATTTTACAAACTGGAGGTTCTCCAGCCCATCCAGTTGCGAGTCTCAGGCTTTAGAAGTGGATTTCAGTCCAAACATGAAGCAGCCTTCTCTAGAATTAATCATGGGCTTCAAGAGGGATTTGTCAGATATTCAGGAAGTCCAGAATCAGGCGAATTGGTCAAGGGAAAACCATGATACAATCAATTTCCCAAAACCGGTCAAACCGACATCAATTTGGGAAAGCTGCCAACCAATTCGATTTGGTCCGACCCAAACCTATTTGTGGAAACCAGGAGATGCTCTAGACCAACCAGAAGACAAGGAGGATGTCCTTAGATGAACCAGCACCCAGGAGATCAGCCGGATCTCTCTCTCTAACAACTTTCCATATCCGGGTACACCACATGTATTCAAGAAAACTCTTCTCCACTTAATGAGCAAGGACCAACGGCTCTATTCCTTTAAACCAGAAGAAACACAGACCCTTATGAGTTTAATCAGCAGACAGAGACTCATATTTCGTGGGTATTTCACCAGGATATCAAGATACAAGATCAGTCTTCTTCAAAGGCAACAAATCAGCCTAACAGCTAGTTTTCAAGGAGCCATCAATTTCTTTGCTTCCAAGTTTATTATTTCGATTTTTATTTCTTTCCTGATGTCCTTTTTGACTGTTAGAGTCTGTCTTGGTCGAGCCTATAAAGCTCTAGTCTTTGTTTCATTGTAAATCACCCATCTTTGAAAGTAATATGAATTATTCAGTTTTCTAGTTTTCTTAAAACTATTGTTTGAAGTCTTTAGAGTTTGTGAGAAGCAGCTCCAGAGCACCTTGACTTATCAAGACTCCTTTCCATAGTGTCTTGTGGCGTCCTCAATCCATCCTTCCTTCCATCCCATTCATTTGCCAAGCTTGAGAGAGTTACACAACCAGCAAGCAAAGCACCATCTCAATCTACTTCAATCATCAACTGATTAGGCTGAGAGTGATACACATCCAGCAGCCTAATTCCATCCTATCCTTTGTTTATTTATCTTGTTTTATTCTTATTATCATCAGCATCTCATCCCTTTGCATTTGTTTCTGATTTGCTTTATAAAAACTCATAAAAACTCATAAAAATCTATCTTCTTTGTTTTCAGGTTGAACCTCAGTTCATCAATTCATATAGTCTGATTTCCAGGCTGTATCATTTGGTATCAGAGCCCAAGCTCCTGACTAAGGTGATATCTATCCTTGTATTTCATACTTGCTTGCATTTGTTTTGTCTTTATAAATCAAAAAGCCATAAAAACAGTTTCTGCATTTTTTTGTGTTCTTGTTGCATTCAAAAAAATTTTATAAAAAGAGGAAGACAAGTTTAGTTTCGTGTAGATCATCTAGGATTCAAATTCTATTCATTAGCTTGTTTGCATTCAGTGCCCAGCTCCATTTTCCATATTTATATTTTGTCATTCATTTCAAAAAAAAAAAATCTGCATTTTGCATTATTTTGATTCTTGCATTGCAAAGTTAAAAAAAAAAAGCATATCATTTTAATTTCGTGCATATCATATTTGTTTCATCATTTTGGTATTTGCATTTATAAAAAAAAAAGAAAAAAAAGAAGTGTTTGCATTTATTTGTTTCCATTTGAAAAAGTCAAAAAACAAATCTGCATTTTAAGTTGTTTCCATTTCTGTTTGCATTGCATATTAAATCTGAAAATTCAAAAAAAAATCATCCTAGTTATTGTTTCATATCATTTTTGTTTCTCCATTTCGTGCTTGCATCAGAAAAGAAAAATAAAAAGTTTTTATTGCATATTTTATTTCATATCGGTTCATAATTGCATATTTCTCGGTTTAGTTTAAATTGCATTCTTGCATTTGATTCATTTTTGGTCCGACAAGAATTTCCCTATTCTTCACTTGATCTTTGAGATTGTTTGCAGGAAGAAATGGGATTGAAAGAACCAGTCCAAACTATGGAGACCAAACAGAACCAACATTTGACAGCTTTGTAAGAGGTTGAACAGATTGCTCAGTTGAGGAAAAGAAGAAAGGCACAAGGCCAACGTCCACAGCCAGGAGAAAGAAGATTTGGAGATGCACCAGAGGCTGTCTATGTCGAGCCGAAACCACCAGATCCTTCAAGGATCAATAAGAATCCAAATTCTAAAACCCCCAAACTTAATGTTGTTAATTCTCATTTTGATTATAACTCTTTTGCTAATAAAGTTGAACTCTTTAAATTTTTAGGAAAAAGAGGTTGTCTTAGATGGGAGAGGAAACTTGATGAATGGTTTCACTACAACAACCTCTTGAAGGAAGAAAGTCTAGCTTATGCCATTGATCATCTAAAAGGAGATGCCTTTAAATGGTGGGTTCAAGAAGTAGATGATAGATGGTTCTACAAGGAGCCAACTATCAAAACGTGGGGAGCACTTAAGAAAGCCATGAGGTATGAGTTTGCACCAGGTTTTACAACATCTCAAATCAAGGAGCAGTACCCAAGGAGGTATCCAACTCATGGTTCCCAAGAAGCAAGAGAAGCTGTCCAAAAAGAGGGTCAAAGAAGCTTGTCTCAACAAGCCAACTTGCAACCAAACCAGGGGCACGCCATTGTCCAATGCCTAGACCAGAAAAGTGACATCCCAAAGACCATGGAGAGTAGAATTGTAAGCCAAAACACTTTTATCAGAACCAAAGCAAAACCATTGCTAGATACTATGCAAGTAAAGGCTAAGGTAAGTACTATACTTGATAATTTGGTTTATGAATCTTCTCCCACTGGTATGAGTCACTTGTCTCTGTCAAAGAATGTTAAGACAGGTCCTGAGGTCCAGCAAAATCCGAACTCCACATCCTTGTTTGAACCCAAAGTTCACAAAGAATTATTTCCAAGGACCAAGGAGATTTTAGACCTCAAAGAGGAGAACACATCAAGCCAAGGTAAGTCTTCTGATTTTAAAATTCTGAAAGATCAGACATGTTTTAAATGTCATAAAATAGGACACCTTGCTGAAGCTTGTCCCATTAAACAAGTATTGAAAGAAACATCACTAGAAACTAAAACTGAATTGTTTAAAATAAGTGATAGTTTTATTCAATCTGATTTGTTGGTTCCAAATTATTGTGTAATGCACTTGTCTTTGTCAAAGGGTATTGTATCAGGAATTAAGGAGCAAGAACATAAAAGAGAAGACCTAGTCTACCAGCATGGAATTGCTAAAGAGGAGGAAGCCATAAGTGAGGCTGGAAGAAATGATTTGTTTCTTAAAGAAGCAAAACCAGTAACCAAAGTATCAAACCAAGGTAAGTGTTTAACATCACCTTTAGATACTGGTTTTAATTTTTATATTCTTGGTACAGGGATACCAGATGAGAGCTCTATGCTTACTGAAGTGCCAAGGGCCGAGCCAGACCATGAGCTCAATCAAAATCCACACCACAAGTGGAAGCCAAAATCTGAACAAAGAATTGTTCAAGTGCCAAAACCTGAGGTAAATTTCACTATGGATCAGAAAGCTATTATTATTTCCATGATAAGATTAATGCACGTGTCTTGTCCAAGGGAAAGTGAAATAGGTTGTAACATCCCGAGTTGTGATATGTGAAAAGGCTTAAGAGATTTGATTTGGCTACCTATGTCACCAAAGTTGACTTACCTTTTCCGGAACACATCCTGAAAGAACTCCAGAGTTAGCTGGAGTAGTGGAAGGATGGGTGACATATCGGGAAGTGATTCGCGATAGCGTGCAAGTGAGGCCAAAGCACGGGGAAAGGTCGGGTGGTGATTGCAGGGTCAGTAGACAATGATTTCGAGCCTTGGAAAATTAACGACCGACCGTCGGATGGGATGGGATGGGGCCCACGGGCCGAGAGAGCGGGCGAGGGTGGCCCATTAGCCGTGGACGGTCGGGGCGTTACAAGTGGTATCAGAGCTGGTTAGCCGTCTCAGTTCTGACCTGAGAGGCGTCTTGAGACTTGTCGTGGGGCGCAACGAGGACGTTGCGTTCTTTGAGAGGGGGTGAATTGTAACATCCCGAGTTGTGATATGTGAAAAGGCTTAAGAGATTTGATTTGGCTACCTATGTCACCAAAGTTGACTTACCTTTTCCGGAACACATCCTGAAAGAACTCCAGAGTTAAGCGTGCTTGAGCTGGAGTAGTGGAAGGATGGGTGACCTATCGGGAAGTGATTCGCGATAGCGTGCAAGTGAGGCCAAAGCACGGGGAAAGGTCGGGTGGTGATTGCAGGGTCAGTAGACAATGATTTCGAGCCTTGGAAAATTAACGACCGACCGTCGGATGGGATGGGGCCCACGGGCCGAGAGAGCGGGCGTGGGTGGCCCATTAGCCGTGGACGGTCGGGGCGTTACATAGGTACAGGAGACCAAGGTGAGAGTAAGCCAAACAAAGAAATAAAATTTCTTGCTGCCACAGCTGAAAGTAAGGTTCTTTGTTCTTTGTTTTCATCAGTTTATAAATTCCTTTACTTTGGTATAATACACTTGTCTTTGCCAAGATGTTTTGACCCAGGTATAAGCAAAGAAAAGGACATTCCAATTCGTGATGAAGTCTTGCCACAAGATGCCTTAACCATGTTGTTAATAGATGCTGTCCATAAAAGTGATGCTGAACTAGTCCCATTTAAATTCAGTAAGGGAAGTTTCTCTGATCTTAAAAAATCTATGACACTTGATTATGTAGATATGACTCACTTGTCTTTGCCAGAGAGTTTTGATCCAGGAATAAGACAAGAAGATGGTCATAACAGCCTAGATAAAAAGGTGCAAGAAAGGCAGCCATCAATCCAAACCTGCCCAAAGAAGAATTTAATTCTTCATCATGCTGATGCACCCAAGGTAAATTCGACCACAACACATTCTGTTCATACATCTCCAGTATTAGATATAATTCATTTGGTCTTTGTCCAGAATGTTGAGAATTTTTCAGACTGCAAAGAAGAAAGCTTTAAAGATATCCCACCGGATATTCTTTTATTGCTTGGAGAATCAGTCCCAAAGATGGTCAAAACCATCAACTCCAAAAGTGTGGAGAACCATCAGCTCCAGAAGAGAAGAAATGACAATTTTCAGGCCAGAGGCGTGATCATTTCCCATCTTTTCAAAGAAGAGCCACCAGATGCAAAATCCATTCCCAAACCGAAACAGTATCAAGGTAAGACTTTGGAATCTCAAAAGAGAATGAAACCTGACTTGCTATATTGTGGGATATCAGGTTATCCAGTTTTGAGGTCAAAACCTTCACAAGGGGGAGGGAATGATGCGGCCATCAAACCAATGGTTGAACTAAGGTCAACCAAACAGTCCAAACCGGCCACCTAGGCGATACCAGCGACATAGGTCCAGTCCACGGCATATATCTCGACAACCAAAATAAATTTTGGAATGAAAGAAATTTTAATGGATTCTATACTCAAGAAGGAGTCCAGCCCAATTGGAATTTCCAGAAAAGCTTACCGGACCAAGGAGTTATGGATTTTACAAACTGGAGGTTCTCCAGCCCATCCAGTTGCGAGTATCAGGCTTTAGAAGTGGATTTCAGTCCAAACATGAAGCAGCCTTCTCCAGAATTAATTATGGGCTTCAAGAGGGATTTGTCAGCTATTCAGGAAGTCCAGAATCAGGCGAATTGGTCAAGGGAAAACCAATATACAATCAATTTCCCAAAACCGGTCAAACCGACATCAATTTGGGAAAGCTGCCAACCAATTCGATTTGGTCCGACCCAAACCTATTTGTGGAAACCAGGAGATGCTCTAGACCAACTAGAAGACAAGGAGGATGTCCTTAGATGCACCAGCACCCAGGAGATCAGGCGGATCTCTCTCTCCAACAACTTTCCATATCCGGCTACACCACATGTATTCAAGAAAACTCTTCTCCACTTAATGAGCAAGGACCAACGGCTCTATTCCTTTAAACCAGAAGAAACACAGACCCTTATGAGTTTAATCAGCAGACAGAGACTCATATTTCGTGGGTATTTCACCAGGATATCAAGATACAAGATCAGTCTTCTTCAAAGGCAACAAATCAGCCTAACGGCTAGTTTTCAAGGAGCCATCAATTTCTTTGCTTCCAAGTTTATTATTTTGATTTTTATTTCTTTCCTTATGTCCTTTTTGACTGTTAGAGTCTGTCTTGGTCGAGCCTATAAAGCTCTAGTCTTTGTTTCATTGTAAATCACCCATCTTTGAAAGTAATATGAATTATTCAGTTTTCTAGTTTTCTTAAAACTATTGTTTGAAGTCTTTAGAGTTTGATAGAAGTAGCTCCAGAGCACCTTGACTTATCAAGAATCCTTTCCATAGTGTCTTGTGGCGTCCTCAATCCATCCTTCCTTCCATCTCATTCATTTGCCAAGCTTGAGAGAGTTACACAACCAGCAAGCAAAGCACCATCTCAATCCACTTCAATCATCAACTAATTAGGCTGAGAGTGATACACATCCAGCAGCCTAATTCCATCCTATCCTTTGTTTATTTATCTTGTTTTATTCTTATTATCATCAGCATCTCAGCCCTTTTCATTTGTTTCTGTTTTGCTTTATAAAAACTGATAAAAACTCATAAAAATATATCTTCTTTGTTTTCAGGTTGAACCTCAGTTCATCAATTCATATAGTCTGATTTCCATGCTGTATCATGAAGCACGATCTAAGAAGCTTTATTTGAAACCACTAATCAGTGGAGAATAACCAGGAAGTTGAATAAATCTCATAAGTGTTGTGAGCAAGAAGATATCCCACCTTCTATCCAGATGATTCCAGATTAGCCTGTTCGGACATATGCCATTATCTTCATGAATTTTATCAAACCAGGATGAACCACGATCTAAAAAGCTTTATTTGGAACCACTAATCAGTGGAGAATAACCAGGAAGTTGAATAAATCTCATAAGTGTTGTGAGCAAGAAGATATCCCACCTTCTATCCAGATGATTCCAGATTAGCCTGTCCGGACATATGGCAATATCTTCATGATTCTTATCAAACCAGGATGAACCAATATATAAAAAGCTTAATTGGGAACCACTAATCAGTGGAGAATAACCAGGAAGTTGAATAAATCTCATAGGAGTTGTTAGTAAGAAGATATCCCACTTTCTATCCAGATGATTCCAGATTAGCCTGTTCGGACATATGGCAATGTCTTCATGATTCTTATCAAACCAGGATGAACCACGATCTAAGAAGCTTAATTTGGAACCACTAATCAGTGGAGAATAACCAGGAAGTTGAATAAATCTCACAAGTATTGTGAGCAAGAGGATATCCCACCTTCTATCCAGATGATTCCAGATTAGCATGTTCGGACATATGCCATTATCTTCATGATTCTTATCAAACCAAGATGAACCACGATCTAAGAAGCTTTATTTGGAACCACTAATCAGTGGAGAATAACCAGGAAGTTGAATAAATCTCATAAGTGTTGTGAGCAAGAAGATATCCCACCTTCTATCCAGATGATTCCAGATTAGCCTGTTCGGACATATGCCATTATCTTCATGATTCTTATCAAACCAGGATGAACCACGATCTAAGAAGCTTTATTTGGAACCACTAATCAGTGGAGAATAACCAGAAAGTTGAATAAATCTCATTGGAGTTGTGAGTAAGAAGATATCCCACTTTCTATCCAGATGATTCCAGATTAGCATGTTCGAACATATGGCAATATCTTTATGATTCTTATCAAACCAGGATGAACCATGATCTAAGAAGCTTTATTTGAAACCACTAATCAGTGGAGAATAACCAGGAAGTTGAATAAATCTCATAAGTGTTGTGAGCAAGAAGATATCCCACCTTTTATCCAGATGATTCCAGATTAGCGTGTTCGGACATATGGTAATATCTTCATGATTCTTATCAAACCAGGATGAACCAATATATAAGAAGCTTGATTTGGAACCACTAATCAGTGGAGAATAACCAGGAAGTTGAATAAATCTCATAGGAGTTGTGAGTAAGAAGATATCCCACTTTCTATCCAGATGATTCCAGATTAGCCTGTTCGGAAATATGGAAATATCTTCATGATTCTTATCAAACCAGGATGAACCACGATCTAAGAAGCTTTATTTGGAACCACTAATCAGTGGAGAATAACCAGGAAGTTGAATAAATCTCATAAGTGTTGTGAGCAAGAAGATATCCCACCTTCTATCCAGATGATTCCAGATTAGCCTGTTCGGACATATGCCATTATCTTCATGATTCTTATCAAACCAAGATGAACCACGATCTAAGAAGCTTTATTTGGAACCACTAATCAGTGGAGAATAACCAGGAAGTTGAATAAATCTCATAGGAGTTATGAGTAAGAAGATATCCCACTTTCTATCCATATGTTTCCAGATTAGCCTGTTCGAACATATGGCAATATCTTCATGATTCTTATCAAACCAGGATGAACCACGATCTAAGAAGCTTTATTTAAAACAACTAATCAGTGGAGAATAACCAGGAAGTTGAATAAATCTCATAAGTGTTGTGAGCAAGAAGATATCCCACCTTCTATCCAGATGATTCCAGATTAGCCTGTTCGGACATATGCCATTATCTTCATGAATTTTATCAAACCAGGATGAACCACGATCTAAGCTTTATTTGGAACCACTAATAAGTGGAGAATAACCAGGAAGTTTAATAAATCTCATAAGTGTTGTGAGCAAGAAGATATCCCACCTTCTATCCAGATGATTCTAGATTAGCCTGTCCAGACATATGGCAATATCTTCATGATTCTTATCAAACCAGGATGAACCAATATATAAGAAGCTTGATTGGGAACCACTAATCAGTGTTGAATAACCAGGAAGTTGAATAAATCTCATAGGAGTTGTTAGTAAGAAGATATCCCACTTTCTATCCAGATGATTCCAGATTAGCATGTTCGGACATATGGCAATATCTTCATGATTATTATCAAACCAGGATGAACCACGATCTAAGAAGCTTTATTTGGAACCACTAATCAGTGGAGAATAACCAGGAAGTTGAATAAATCTCACAAGTATTGTGAGCAAGAAGATATCCCACCTTTTATCCAGATGATTCCAGATTAGCATGTTCGGACATATGCCATTATCTTCATGATTCTTATCAAACCAAGATGAACCACGATCTAAGAAGCTTTATTTGGAACCACTAATCAGTGGAGAATAACCAGGAAGTTGAATAAATCTCATAAGTGTTGTGAGCAAGAAGATATCCCACCTTCTATCCAGATGATTCCAGATTAGCCTGTCCGGACATATGGCAATATCTTCATGATTCTTATCAAACCAGGATGAACCAATATATAAGAAGCTTGATTGGGAACCACTAATCAGTGGAGAACAACCAGGAAGTTGAATAAATCTCATAGGAGTTGTTAGTAAGAAGATATCCCACTTTCTATCCAGATGATTCCAGATTAGCCTGTTCGGACATATGGCAATATCTTCATGATTCTTATCAAACCAGGATGAACCACGATCTAAGAAGCTTTATTTAGAACCACTAATCAGTGGAGAATAACCAGGAAGTTGAATAAATCTCACAAGTATTGTGAGCAAGAGGATATCCCACCTTCTATCCAGATGATTCCAGATTAGCATGTTCGGACATATGCCATTATCTTCATGATTCTTATCAAACCAAGATGAACCACGATCTAAGAAGCTTTATTTGGAACCACTAATCAGTGGAGAATAACCAGGAAGTTGAATAAATCTCATAAGTGTTGTGAGCAAGAAGATATCCCACCTTCTATCCAGATGATTCCAGATTAGCCTGTTCGGACATATGCCATTATCTTCATGATTCTTATCAAACCAGGATGAACCATGATCTAAGAAGCTTTATTTGGAACCACTAATAAGTGGAGAATAACCAGGAAGTTGAATAAATCTCATAGGAGTTGTGAGTAAGAAGATATCCCACTTTCTATCCAGATGATTCCAGATTAGCATGTTCGAACATATGGCAATATCTTTATGATTCTTATCAAACCAGGATGAACCACGATCTAAGAAGCTTTATTTGAAACCACTAATCAGTGGAGAATAACCAGGAAGTTGAATAAATCTCATAAGTGTTATGAGCAAGAAGATATCCCACCTTCTATCCAGATGATTCCAGATTAGCGTGTTCGGACATATGGTAATATCTTCATGATTCTTATCAAACCAGGATGAACCAATATATAAGAAGCTTGATTGGGAACCACTAATCAGTGGAGAATAACCAGGAAGTTGAATAAATCTCATAGGAGTTGTGAGTAAGAAGATATCCCACTTTCTATCCAGATGATTCCAGATTAGCCTGTTCGGAAATATGGCAATATCTTCATGATTCTTATCAAACCAGGATGAACCAATATATAAGAAGCTTGATTGGGAACCACTAATCAGTGGAGAATAACCAGGAAGTTGAATAAATCTCATAGGAGTTGTGAGTAAGAAGATATCCCACTTTCTATCCAGATGATTCCAGATTAGCCTGTTCGGAAATATGGCAATATCTTCATGATTCTTATCAAACCAGGATGAACCACGATCTAAGAAGCTTTATTTGAAACCACTAATCAGTGGAGAATAACCAGGAAGTTGAATAAATCTCATAAGTGTTATGAGCAAGAAGATATCCCACCTTCTATCCAGATGATTCCAGATTAGCGTGTTCGGACATATGGTAATATCTTCATGATTCTTATCAAACCAGGATGAACCAATATATAAGAAGCTTTATTTGGAACCACTAATCAGTGGAGAATAACCAGGAAGTTGAATAAATCTCATAAGTGTTGTGAGCAAGAAGATATCACACCTTCTATCCAGATGATTCCAGATTAGCCTGTTCGGACATATGCCATTATCTTCATGATTCTTATCAAACCAAGATGAAACACGATCTAAGAAGCTTTATTTGGAACCACTAATCAGTGTAGAATAACCAGGAAGTTGAATAAATCTCATAGGAGTTATGAGTAAGAAGATATCCCACTTTCTATCCAGATGTTTCCAGATTAGCCTGTTCGAACATATGGCAATATCTTCATGATTCTTATCAAACCAGGATGAACCACGATCTAAGAAGCTTTATTTGAAACCACTTATCAGTGGAGAATAACCAGGAAGTTGAATAAATCTCATAAGTGTTGTGAGCAAGAAGATATCCCACCTTCTATCCAGATGATTCCATATTAGCATGTTCGGACATATGCCATGATCTTCATGATTCTTATCAAACCAGGATGAACCACGATCTAAGAAGCTTTATTTGGAACCACTAATCAGTGGAGAATACCCAGGAAGTTGAATAAATCTCATAAGTGTTGTGAGCTCAAGATATCTTACCTTCTATCCAGATGATTCCATATTAGCCTGTTCGAACATATGCCATTATCTTCATGATTCTTATCAAACCAAGATGAACCACGATATAAGAAGCTTTATTTGGAACCACTAATCAGTGGAGAATAACCAGGAAGTTGAATAAATCTCATAAGTGTTGTGAGCAAGAAGATATCCCACCTTCTATCCAGATGATTCCAGATTAGCCTGTTCGGACATATGCCATTATCTTCATGATTCTTATCAAACCAAGATGAACCACGATCTAAGAAGCTTTATTTGGAACCACTAATCAGTAGAGAATAACCAGGAAGTTGAATAAATCTCATAGGAGTTGTGAGTAAGAAGATATCCCACTTTCTATCCAGAAGATTCCAGATTAGCCTGTTCGAACATATGGCAATATCTTCATGATTCTTATCAAACCAGGATGAACCACGATCTAAGAAACTTTATTTGAAACCACTAATAAGTGGAGAATAACTAGGAAGTTGAATAAATCTCATAAGTGTTGTGAGCAAGAAAATATCCCACCTTCTATCCAGATGATTCCAGATTAGCCTGTTCGGACATATGCCATTATCTTCATGATTCTTATCAAACCAGGATGAACCGCGATCTAAGAAGATTTATTTGGAACCACTAATCAGTGGAGAATAACCAGGAAGTTTTATAAATCTGATAAGTGTTGTGACCTCAAGAGATCCCACCTTCTATCCAGATGATTCCAGATTAGCGTGTTCGGACATATGCCATTATCTTTATGATTCTTATCAAACCAGGATGAACCACGATCTAAGAACCTTTATTTGGAACCACTAATCAGTGGAGAATAACCAGGAAGTTGAATAAATCTCATAGGAGTTGTGAGTAAGAAGATATCCCACTTTCTATCCAGATGATTCCAGATTAGCATGTTCGGACATATGGCAATATCTTCATGATTCTTATCAAACCAGGATGAACCACGATCTAAGAAGTTTATTTGGAACCACTATTCAGTGGAGAATAACCAGGAAGTTGAATAAATCTCATAAGTGTTGTGAGCAAGAAGATATCCCACCTTCTATCTAGATGATTCCAGATTAGCCTGTTCGGACATATGCCATTATCTTCATGATTCTTATCAAACCAGGATGAACCAAGATCTAAGATGCTTTATTTGGAACCACTCATCAGTGGAGAATAACCAGGAAGTTGAATAAATATCATAGGAGTTGTGATTAAGAAAATATCCCACTTTCTATCCAGATGATTCCAGATTAGCCTGTTCGGACATATGGCAATATCTTCATGATTTTTATCAAACCAGGATGAACCAATATATAAGAAGCTTGATTGGGAACCACTAATCAGTGGAGAATAACCAGGAAGTTGAATAAATGTCATAGGAGTTGTGCGTAAGAAGATATCCCACTTTCTATCCAGATGATTCCAGATTAGCCTGTTCGAACATATGGCAATATCTTCATGATTCTTATCAAACCAGGATGAACCACGATCTTAGAAGCTTTATTTGGAACCAATAATACGTGGAGAATAACCAGGAATTTGAATAAATCTCATAAGTGTTGTGAGCAAGAAGATATCCCACCTTCTATCCAGATGATTCCAGATTAGCATGTTCGGACATATGCCATGATCTTCATGATTCTTATCAAACCAGGATGAACCACGATCTAAGAAGCTTTTTTTGGAACCACTAATCAGTGGAGAATTCCCAGGAAGTTGAATAAATCTCATAAGTGTTGTGAGCTCAAGATATCCCACCTTCTATCCAGATGATTCCAGATTAGCATGTTCGAACATATGCCATTATCTTCATGATTCTTATCAAACCAAGATGAACCACGATATAAGAAGCTTTATTTGGAACCACTAATCAGTGGAGAATAACCAGGAAGTTGAATAAATCTCATAAGTGTTGTGAGCAAGAAGATATCCCACCTTTTATCCAGATGATTCCAGATTCACCTTCTATGCCATTATCTTCATGATTCTTATCAAACCAGGATGAACCACGATCTAAGAAGCTTTATTTGGAACCAGTAATCAGTGGAGAATAACCAGGAAGTTGAATAAATCTCATAGGAGTTGTGAGTAATAAGATATCCCACTTTCTATCCAGATGATTCCAGATTAGCCTGTTCGGACATATGCCATTATATTCATGATTCTTATCAAACCAGGATGAACCACGATCTAAGAAGCTTTATTTGGAACCACTAATCAGTGGAGAATAACCAGGAAGTTGAATAAATCTCATAAGTGTTGTGAGCAAGAAGATATCCCATCTTCTATCCAGATGATTCCAGATTAGCCTGTTCGGACATATGGCAATATCTTCATGATTTTTATCAAACCAGGATGAACCAATATATAAGAAGCTTGATTGGGAACCACTAATCAGTGGAGAATAACCAGGAAGTTGAATAAATGTCATAGGAGTTGTGCGTAAGAAGATATCCCACTTTCTATCCAGATGATTCCAGATTAGCCTGTTCGAACATATGGCAATATCTTCATGATTCTTATCAAACCAGGATGAACCACGATCTTAGAAGCTTTATTTGGAACCAATAATCAGTGGAGAATAACCAGGAATTTGAATAAATCTCATAAGTGTTGTGAGCAAGAAGATATCCCACCTTCTATCCAGATGATTCCAGATTAGCATGTTCGGACATATGCCATGATCTTCATGATTCTTATCAAACCAGGATGAACCACGATCTAAGAAGCTTTTTTTGGAACCACTAATCAGTGGAGAATACCCAGGAAGTTGAATAAATCTCATAAGTGTTGTGAGCTCAAGATATCCCACCTTCTATCCAGATGATTCCAGATTAGCATGTTCGAACATATGCCATTATCTTCATGATTCTTATCAAACCAAGATGAACCACGATATAAGAAGCTTTATTTGGAACCACTAATCAGTGGAGAATAACCAGGAAGTTGAATAAATCTCATAAGTGTTGTGAGCAAGAAGATATCCCACCTTTTATCCAGATGATTCCAGATTCACCTTCTATGCCATTATCTTCATGATGCCTATCAAACCAGGATGAACCACGATCTAAGAAGCTTTATTTGGAACCAGTAATCAGTGGAGAATAACCAGGAAGTTGAATAAATCTCATAGGAGTTGTGAGTAATAAGATATCCCACTTTCTATCCAGATGATTCCAGATTAGCCTGTTCGGACATATGCCATTATATTCATGATTCTTATCAAACCAGGATGAACCACGATCTAAGAAGCTTTATTTGGAACCACTAATCAGTGGAGAATAACCAGGAAGTTGAATAAATCTCATAAGTGTTGTGAGCAAGAAGATATCCCACCTTCTATCCAGATGATTCCAGATTAGCCTGTTCGGACATATGCCATTTTCTTCATGATTCTTATCAAACCAGGATGAACCACGATCTAAGAAGCTTTATTTGGAACCACTAATCAGTGGAGAATAACCAGGAAGTTGAATAAATCTCATAGGAGTTGTGAGTAAGAAGATATTCCACTTTCTATCCAGATGATTCCAAATTAGCCTGTTCGGACATATGGCAATATCTTCATGATTCTTATCAAACCAGGATGAACCACGATCTAAGAAGCTCTATTTGGAACCACTAATCAGTGGAGAATAACCAGGAAGTTGAATAAATCTCATAAGTTTTGAGAGCAAGAAGATATCCCACCTTCTATCTAGATGATTCCAGATTAGCCTGTTCAGACATATGCCATTATCTTCATGATTCTTATCAAACCAGGATGAACCAAGATCTAAGAAGCTTTATTTGGAACCACTAATCAGTGGAGAATAACCAGGAAGTTGAATAAATATCATAGGAGTTGTGATTAAGAAGATATCCCACTTTCTGTCCAGATGATTCCAGATTAGCCTGTTGGGACATATGGCAATATCTTCATGATTCTTATCAAACCAGGATGAACCAATATATAAGAAGCTTGATTGGGAACCACTAATCAGTGGAGAATAACCAGGAAGTTGTATAAATCTGATAGGAGTTGTGAGTAAGAAGATATCCCACTTTCTAACCAGATGATTCCAGATTAGCATGTTCGGACATATGGCAATATCTTCACGATTCTTATCAAACCAAGATGAACCACGATCTAAGAAGCTTTATTTGGAACCACTAATCAGTGGATAATAACCAGGAAGTTGAATAAATCTCATAGGAGTTGTGATTAAGAAGATATCCCACTTTCTATCCAGATAATTCCAGATTAGCCTGTTCGGACATATGGGAATATCTTCATGATTCTTATCAAACCAGGATGAACCAATATATAAGAAGCTTGATTGGGAACCACTAATCAGTGGAGAATAACCAGGAAGTTGAATAAATCTCATAGGAGTTGTGAGTAAGAAGATATCCTACTTTCTATCCAGATGCCTCCATATTAGCCTGTTCGGACATATGGCAATATCTTCATGATTCTTATCAAACCAGGATGAACCACGATCTAAGAAGCTTTATTTGGAACCACTAATCAGTGGAGAATAACCAGGAAGTTGAATAAATCTCATAAGTGTTGTGAGCAAGAAGATATCCCACCTTCTATCCAGATGATTCCAGATTAGCATGTTCGGACATATGCCATTATCTTCATGATTCTTATCAAACCAGGATGAACCGCGATCTAAGAAGCTTTATTTGGAACCCCTAATCAGTGGAGAATAACCAGGAAGTTGAATAAATCTCATAAGTGTTGTGAGCAAGAAGATATCCCACCTTCTATCCAGATGATTTCAGATTAGCTTGTTCGGACATATGCCATTATCTTCATGATTCTTATCAAACCAGGATGAACCACGATCTAAGAAGCTTTATTTGGAACCACTAATCAGTGGATAATAACCAGGAAGTTGAATAAATCTCATAGGAGTTGTGATTAAGAAGATATCCCACTTTCTATCCAGATGATTCCAGATTAGCCTGTTCAGACATATGGCAATATCTTCATGATTCTTATCAAACAAGGATGAACCAATATATAAGAAGCTTGATTGGGAACCACTAATCAGTGGAGAATAACCAGGAAGTTGAATAAATCTCATAGGAGTTGTGAGTAAGAAGATATCCCACTTTCTATCCAGATGATTCCAGATTAGCCTGTTCGGACATATGGCAATATCTTCATGATTCTTATCAAACCAAGATGAACCACGATCTAAGAAGCTTTATTTGGAACAACTAATCAGTGGAGAATAACAAGGAAGTTGAATAAATCTCATAAGTGTTGTGAGCAAGAAGATATCCCACCTTCTATCTAGATGATTCCAGATTAGCCTGTTCGGACATATGCCATTATCTTCATGATTCTTATCAAACCAGGATGAACCCTGATCTAAGAAGCTTTATTTGGAACCACTAATCAGTGGAGAATAACCAGGAAGTTGAATAAATCTCATAAGTGTTGTGAGCAAGAGGATATCTGATGCAACCCTATTCAGCAACAAACATATCGATTGAGGGTTTGGCTTATGAACTTGGGTTTAATTGATATGGGCCTGAAGATTTACTAAATATGTGCTTATGTTCATGCTTCAGTCCAAAGAAGAAAGGGCCATCAAGAAAATTCCAGGTATAGTCAAATAATATATCAATTTGACGGCAATGCAGAGACCGTCGACCATGCGAGAGGAAACAACCAGCGGAAGAGTTTTGCGATTACAATTGTCCAAATACGGTCAACAGTCTTGGTCTTTGGTCAAGTCAATATTCCTAGTCAAGTCTTCATGGTTTTAAGAGCTTTATAGTTTCTAGGATTGACTAGAATATTTATTTCTATCCACAGCCTATTATATAAAGGCTTGCTATTGTATTGTTTTATTCATTCAATCTTTTTAATAAATCTACTTTTAAATTTGTTGAATCCTTTGTTCTTCGGAACATCGTAATGCCTAGGAGTTGATTCTCTGCACGGCACTTCGCCTCTGATCATTGTTTGTGGGCGTGATACTCACGATCATTGGCACTTCTACACAAGGGATTGATCAATCCGCAAATCAGTCTCTGAAGTTCATCATGCGGCTCTTGAGATGGATTCTCTTGCTCCAAGAGTTTGATCTGGAGATAAGAGACAAGAAGGGGGTTGATAATGAAGTGGCAGATCATCTCTCTAGGATGAAAGTGTCAGATGAGACAATTCTTGATGAGGAACAACCGATGGAGTACGTCAATGTGATTGGTCTACGCAACATGGAACAGTCGTCACCTGTCATCAAGGACTGTTCCCGCGTCGAAGGAGCATTCGTTGCAGTGATCCAGAAGGAGTACCCGAACCTCCCATGATTTGCTGAGATTGCCAACTTCTTGGCAGCTGAGAAAGAGCCTTTGAAGTTCACTGGGAATGAGAAGAGGAAATTTCTAAGGGAGGCAAGGCACTACTTCTGGGATGAGCCGTATCTATATCAGCAAGGCAAAGATGGGATCTTCAGGAGGTGTGTTCCAGAGGCTGATATTCCAGGGATCCTTCACCACTGCCACGGTTCCTCTTATGCTGGTCACTTTGCCACCTTCAAAACAGTTTCCAAGATCCTCCAAGCCGGTTCTGGTGGCCCATTATGTTCAGAGATGCTCACGCTTTCATATCACGATGCAATTCATGCCAAAGGATGGGGAGTATAAGCAAGAGAAACGAGATGCCTCAGAACTACATCTTAGAAGTTGAAGTGTTCGACTGCTGGGGGATCAATTTCGTGGGACCATTCCTCAGTCTCTCACAAGAATGAGTACATCTTGGTTGCTGTGGACTATGTCTCCAAGTGGTTAGAAGCGATTGCTAGTCCGACCAATGATGCGCGAGTTGTAACCAAGATATTCACCTCCATCATCTTTCCAAGATTTGGAGTGCCTCAAGTGGTTATAAGCGATGGTAGAACTCACTTTATCAACAAGTTGTTCCAAGGATTGCTGAGTAAGAATGGTGTGAAACACAAGGTTGCAACCGCCTATCATCCCCAAACAAGTGGTCAAGTGGAAGTTTCCAACAGGGAGATCAAGAACATCCTGCAGAAGACTGTCAACACAACCCGCAAGGACTGGTCCCTTAAGCTTGACGATGCTCTCTGGGCGTACAGAACAGCCTACAAGAACCCTTTAGGGACCACTCCCTATCATCTGGTCTATGGCAAGGCGTGCCATCTACCTGTTGAGCTAGAGTACAAGGCAGCTTGGGCTGTCAAACTACTCAACTTCGACATCAAACCCGCCAAGGAGAGGCAAACCATTCAGAACCATGAGTTGGAGGAGATCAGGCATCTGGCCTATGAGAGCTCTAAGATCTACAAGGAAAAGACCAAGGCGTTCCATGACAAACGGATCATCAGCAGAAGCTTTGCTCCGAACGATCAGGTCTTACTCTTCAATTCACGGGTTAAGCTGTTCCCTAGAAAGCTTAAGTCCAGATGGTCTGGACCTTTCACCATTAAGGAGGTCCACCCCTATGGAGCTGTTGTGTTGCTGGACACAAGAGGTGGAGAATTTGTTGTCAATGGTCAGCGTCTCAAGCCATATCTTGCTGACACAACAATCACTGAAGGTGTAGAGATACCCTTAAGCGATCCCCCTCAAGCCTAATCGGCTCATTGAAGTCAAGCTAGTGACAGAAAACAAGCGCTTGGTGGGAGGCAACCCACTGGTGAGTGTAAATATTGTTTTCTTTTTGTCTTTATCTTTCTAGGAACTAACTTGCAGGTTGAAAAATCAAGAAAATTCGAGATCACTCCAGGAGAGCACTCTAGCGGTTGTTCCGCCGATTGTTCCCAGGTAAGTGCTCGAACAAAAAAAAAGAAAAAAAAAAGAAAAAAAAAAGAAAAAAAAAATAAAATAAAAAGAAGGGGAAGCGGTTTTGATGGACCTATTTAAGGCCCAAACACTCCACTCCCCCACTTCATCTCTCTCGCCGCAAACCACCCCCATTAGAACCCTAAATCGCAACTCACTCACCTCTCTTTCTCTCCATCGATTTTTGGTTATCACCTCTTGGGTTCTCTAGAGATTGGTTTGTTTTGCAGGAATCACCTCTCCAATCAAGGTAATCGGCCAAGAACTCTCCCCCGCTTTGCGCATGAAAATCGCGATTTGGGAGTGATTTCTTGGATCCTCTTTTTCCTTTATGCTTTGCGATTTCATCCTAGATTGTAGCTGTTGATAGTATACTTGCTACTAGGATTGAATTCATGATTGATTTTGAATGGAAGAGGAACCGATTGTTGATTGTGATTCTTGGCCTTTGCGATTTGTACTGTTGAGATTGAGGCTTGTGTAGGTTGTCTAGTAATCGATGGACTTGGGTTAAATAAGAAGATTGGATTGTTCCATCGTTTCTAGAACAACCGACAAACTGTGCTTATATTGGGTTTTGTTGTTGTTTTGCAGATGCCTCCAAAGATGAGAAACGCTAGAGCCGCCAAGAGCACAGCTTCTCCAGCCGTCAGAGCTCCACCTGGTTACCCATGGCCGAACTAGATTGAGGGCGAACCCATCGACCTCAATTATCCGATGCTCCTTGACTACAATGTTGAGGGATGGGACAAGGAGTCAGCGGGGAGATACAACCGGCTCCTTCAAGTGGAGATCTTGCCCACGCGGTTCGCTCACCAAGAGACTCTAGGCGATCTCGGCATTGACACTGAGGTGTTCGATACGATGCAGGCTATGGGACTCATGCCTCTCTGTTTCCAAGCCCAGGTTCTCTACCCAGATTTGGTTAGGCAAGTGCTCGCGACGTGCCAGATCACTTATCTGAACCCCAATGAGCCAACATACGAGAACTGCTTCTTCTCCTTCATGGCTGATGGCAAGTACTGCTCAATCTCCCTCCACGATCTGAACGAGCTACTCGAGATTGCAGACACGCCAAGGGGAGTTTCAGTAGAGAAGAAGTTCAAGCCGGCAGACACCTTTTGGGACCTCATTGCATCCGGCAAGTTCACCTCTCGCAAGGCCTACCAGTCGCAGATCCGGAACCCTGCTATCCAGATCATTGCCAAGATCACGAATGGAGAGCTCCAGGTTCTCTACACGGGTCTTGAGGGCGAGATGCGCAGAGAGAAGATCACTCCGATTCAGGAAGTCAAGACCAACCCAGGGTTCGATCTCATCTCCATGTTCGCTGAGCGCAAGGATACCTTGATTCGGACTGATGACAAGAAGGATCGTTGCGGCAGTCTGCTCACTCCCTTGTTCCAGCGCTTCAACATCAACCTCAGCTCCTACACGGTTGTCTCTGAGATGGAGTACATTAATACTCCTTACCCGATCGCTTGCCACATCTTGCGCGACGAGAACACCTACAAGTTCCAAGACAAATAAGGGAACCCTCTGTACAGCAAGCTCCCTATGCCTGGGTTCACAGACTTCTTGTCCCTGGAGAACATTGTGTTCTCACTCAGTGAAGAGCACCTCTGCGATGATCCGCGAGCACCGGTACAGAACGATGACGATGACATGGACGATGTGGAGCATGTGCCTCGATCGGATGATGGTGAGTATGACCTGGAGGACTTCACCGATGTGGCTGATGATCACGCCTACCGACGCTGGATGGTCGAGTCCCAGAAGAAGAACAACAGCCTCATGAAGAGGATACTCAGGGCGATCACAGGCGGCTGCATTGGGGCACAGGAGGAGCTTACACCGCAGAGAACAAGGCGCCCAGGCAAGGAGCAAGCGGGAACATCGACAGGAGCAGAGAGACTGCCGAGGAACAGGAGGACAGCTGGTCACTCCGGTAGCGGCGATTCAGACTGAGTCCAAAAGGACTATTTCTATCCCTTGTCTTATCCATCTGAACTATTTATTTTTCCATGTTATTTGTTTCTGTTTGGTGTGTTTCAGCTTCCTCTGATTTATTTTCACAACCAGGGATGGTGTGAACTAAGTCTGGGGGAGCGATTGTACTATATTCGCGTGTGTGATTTTTGAGTCAGTCCTTGTGTCATTTTCATGTTTTTATCGAGTCAGTTTTTAGGATCGAGTCAGTCAAAACTATTGTGGGAATCAGGACCTTATTTTGTGATGCTCTTTAACCACCTCGTGCTTTAACCTTCTTATTCAGTGACCTCAGCAGTGATGAAAGACCCACACATGGACCTGGAACACCCTAACTTATCTCATTTGACACTCCAGAAGTTCTATACCGATCAGGTTACACTGGGCAGACTTAACTCCACTTTATCTGAACCTAATCTGGACTTTAATTCTTCTTGTCATGGGCACTAGATCAGGGTAAAATGAGAACTACACTCAGGACTTCTTATCCGATTCTATCCCTCTTGCTGTTCTAGTACTTTATGTGCAGATATGTGCAAAAAGGTCGGAGAGGAAAGGATCGACGCAGTTCTTACTCATCAATGCTCACACAGTAGAAGAAGGCGGAACAATCAGTGCAGACAAGAGAACAACCAGAGTGCATGTTCCGGTACACCAGAGAACAATGTAGGGAGTAAATGGCTAGAACGAACCAGGTTGAATCACCAGTGGCATCTTGTACATCACTTGTTACCTCCTTACTCGTCACCCCAACATTTTGTATTCAGTATATATATATTAAAAAAAAAAAAGAAGAAAAAAAAAAAGAAAAAGGTTTTCTTGTTTTTGTTTTGATTTACTGGTGACGAGAAGGGGAAGAATCCATGATGCATGCCACTGGGGAAGTTGAGAAAGTGATGGTGGTTTCAGTGAACTGTTCTGAAGGGGAAGTTGAATCGCGCAGAGCAGTCCTATGATCGATCTATCGGAGAGCAGTCCGATCAGCAGAGATGAGTAAGGACTGTGGACCTCAATGGAGCCGTCCTCTCACGACCATTTTGTGCGATATCCTGCATCCACTCTTGGTAAAACCCTAAACACTCTTGAACTCCACCATAAAAGTTAGCCTGTTCTATACCTAGCCCGTTCTCTCTGAGTAGAGCCTGTGACAAGAAGCTCACGCTGATCTTAATTGAACATAAGGAGTTTTGTCTCGAAAGTGTTGCCTTTTCAGGTTGAGATGTAGAGTAAGGAGCCGATCTTCGAACAGCGATCAGGGGGTTCTCAGTAAGTGTGTGTGGTCCTAATCTACAGCTTGTATGGTTCAGAGATTTGTGGTAAGAGTATGGTTGCTGAGAATAAGCGAGTTCCCACGCTTTCAAACCTTTCTCCCTGTTCTTGGTACTTGTCTTGTTCGAGGACAAACAAGGATCTAAGTCTGGGGGAATTGATATATGGTGTTTTTCACATCATAGTATATATGTTTTCATTTGTTTCAGGTCACTAATTCGTGCCAGTCTAGTTCTTTTTGACCTTTTACAGGTCTGGAGTTAGTAGAAGAGAGAAGAGAAGGTGCCTGATGAAAAGATGTCCTTTTGGAGCAATCCTGCGGAGAACACTCAAGTAGAACAGTCCCGAGACTGTTCTCGCTCAAGCAGAACAAACAGACGGAGTGATCTAGAGATTGTTCCCGACAAATATGGAAACTCTTTATTTCGAGAATTGATGCCCTGTTGCCCTAATCTCTTTTCTTCTGATTGGCGCCTCCATATAAAAACGCCATCTATCATTTTATTATTTTCTTACGCTAGTTTTACAAGAGAACACTGTGATTTGCGATCTGCAACTTGTAAGGGAGAAGAATCCATCCTCTCATAGAGAAGATCATCTGAACCCTATTGTTTCATACTCTGTTCTTATGCAATTTTATTCAGGATTTATGTCTTTGTTTATCTGCATCATGATCGAGTAGTAGCCTTGCTCGCCTAGGGTTTTTAGGGTGTTGAGACATGAGCTAAACATAGATAAGCGATCCATAACTGTTCTTCATTCATAATGTTCTTACTGCTTTCATTAACCTGATCACTTGATGTTAGATCACTAGTTCATCGCCTAGTTAACCGCTTAGGAGATAACTTAACATGTATTGAATGAGCTTATAGTATCCCTAGTCAGCGAAAGTAGATATTAGGGTGGTAAGTGAACTGATCGGACCTGTTCTCTAAAGCTTGCAATCGATCCTCATCCCAACGACAGTTAGGTGGTGAGATCGATCTGCAAAGCGATCACTGCCACGACAGTGGAGTGTTCCAGCTGAGTGATCCGAGTTCTAGAAAGCTCTTCATCGAGCTTGAATAATTGTTTGGCTCTAATTCAACACCCAATGAAATACCCTAGGCTAGCTCTTGTTTAATTGAATCAATCTTGTGTTTATTTTCTTGTTAAATATCGCCTCTTTCAACCAAATTATTATCTTCTTCTTAGCTTGATTTCGGAACTCATAGAACTAGAGTGTAGGCTGTTCCTCAGGATTTGAATCTCAAGTACTACAATTGAAACTGTTAACTTGGCAGTAGCAAGGATTCATCTTTAGTGTATCAGTGGTTCCAAATAAAGCTTCTTAGATCGAGGTTCATCCTGATTTGATAAGAATCCTGAAGATATTGCCATATGTCCGAACAGGCTAATATGAAATCATCTGGATACAAAGTGGGATATCTTCTTACTCACAACTCCTATGAGATTTATTCAACTTCCTGGTTATTCTCCACTGATTAGTGGTTCCAAATAAAGCTTCTTAGATCGTGGTTCATCCTGGTTTTATATGAATCATGAAGATAATGGCATATGTCGGAACAGGCTAATCTGGAATCATCTGGATAGAAGGTGGGATATCTTCTTTCTCACAATACTTATGAGATTTATTCAACTTCCTGGTTATTCTCCACTGATTAGTGGTTCAAACCTGGTTTGATAAGAATCATGAAGATATTGCCATATGTCCGAACAGGCTAATCTGGAATCATCTGGATAGAAAGTTGGATATCTTCATACTCATAACTCCTATGAGATTTATTTAACTTCCTGGTTATTCTCCACTGATTATTGGTTCCAAATAAAACTTCTTAGATCGTGGTTTCATCCTGATTTGATAAGAATCATGAAGATAATGGCATATGTTCGAACATGCTAATCTGTAATCATTTGGATACAAAGTGGGATATCTTCTTACTCACAACTCCTATGAGATTTATTCAACTTCCTCGTTATTCTCCACTGATTAGTGGTTCCCAATCAAGCTTCTTACATATTGGTTCATCCTAGTTTGATAAGAATCATGAAGATATTGCGATATGTCCGAACATGCTAATCTGGAATCATGTGGATAGAAAGTGGGATATCTTCTTACTCACAACTCCTATGAGATTTATTTAACTTTCTGGTTATTTTCCACTGAATAGTGGTTCCAAATAAAGCTTCTTTGATCGTGGTTCATCCTGGTTTGATAATAATCATGAAGATAATGACATATGTCTGAACAGGCTAATCTGGAATCATCTGGATAGAAGGTGGGATATCTTCTTCCTCACAACACTTATAACATTTATTCAACTTCCTGGTTATTCTCCACTGATTAGTGGTTCCAAATAAAGCTTCTTAGATCGAGGTTCATCCTGATTTGACAAGAATCCTGAAGATATTGCCATATGTCCGAACAGGCTAACTTGGGATCATCTGGATAGAAAGTGGGATATCTTCTTACTCACAACTCCTATGAGATTTATTTAACTTTCTGGTTATTCTCCACTGAATAGTGGTTCCAAATAAAGCTTCTTAGATCGTGGTTCATCCTGGTTTGATAAGAATCATGAAGATAATGGCATATGTTCGAACATGCTAATCTGGAATCATCTTGATAGAAAGTGGGATATCTTCTTACTCACAACTCCTATAAGATTTATTCAACTTCCTGCTTATTCTCCACTGATTAGTTGTTCCAAATAAAGCTTCTTAGATTGGGGTTCATCTTGGTTTGATAAGAATCATGAAAACAATGACATATGTCCGAACAGGCTAATCTGGAATCATCTGGATAGAAAGTGGGATATCTTCTTGCTCGCAACACTTATGAGATTTATTCAACTTCCTGGTTATTCTCAACTGATTAGTGGTTTCAAATAAAGCTTATTAGATTGTGGTTCATCGTGGTTTGATAATAATCATGAAGATATTGCCATATGTCCGAACAGGCTAATCTGGAATCATCTGGATAGAAAGTGGGATATCTTCTTACTCACAACTCCTATGAGATTTATTCAACTTCCTGGTTATTCTCCACTGATTAGTGGTTCCAAATAAAGCTTCTTATATCGTAGTTCATCCTGCTTTGATAAGAATCATGAAGATAATGGCATATGTCCGAACAGGCTAATCTGGAATCATCTGGAGAGAAGGTGGGATATCTTCTTGCTCACAACACTTATGAGATTTATTCAACTTCCTGATTATTCACCACTGACTAATGGTTCCAAATAAAGCTCTTTAGATCGAGTTTCATCCTGATTTGATAAGAATCCTGAAGATATTGCCATATGTCCGAACAAGCTAACTTGGGATCATCTGGATAGAAGGTGGGATATCTTCTTGCTCACAACACTTATGAGATTTATTCAACTTCCTGGTTATTCTACACTGATTAGTGGTTCCAAATAAAGCGTTCTTAGATCGTGGTTCATCCTGGTTTGATAAGAATCATGAAGCTATTTCCATATGTCCGAACAAGCTAATCTGGAATCATCTGGATAGAAATTAGGATATCTTCTTACTCACAACTCCTATGAGATTTACTCAACTTCCTGGTTATTCTCCACTGATTAGTGGTTCCAAATAAAGAATCATGAAGATAATGGCATATGTCCGAACAGGCTAATCTAGAATCATCTGGATAGAAGGTGGGATATCTTCTTGCTCACAACACTTATGAGATTTATTCAACTTCCTGGTTATTCTCCACTGATTAGTGGTTCCAAATAATGCTTCTTAGATCGTGGTTCATCCTGGTTTGATAAGAATCATGAAGATAATGGTGTATGTCCGAACAGGCTAATCTGGAATCATCTGGATAGAAGGTGGGATATCTTCTTGCTCACAACACTTATGAGATATATTCAACTTCATGGTTATTCTCCACTGATTAGTGGTTCCCAATCAAGCTTCTTACATATTGGTTCATACTGGTTTGATAAGAATCATGAAGATATTGCCATATGTCCGAACAGGCTAATCTGGAATCACCTGGATAGAAAGTGGGATATCTTCTTACGCACAACTCTTATAAGATTTTTTCAACTTCCTGGTTATTCTCCACTGATTAGTGGTTCCCAATCAAGCTTCTTACATATTGGTTCATCCTGGTTTGATAAGAATCTTGAAGATATTGCCATATGTCCGAACAGGCTAATCTGGTTATGAGATGTATTCAACTTCCTGGTTATTCTCCACTGGTTAGTGGTTCATCCTGGTTTAATAAGAATCATGAAGATAATGGTATATGTCCGAACAGGCTAATCTGGAATCATCTGGATAGAAGGTGGGATATCTTATTACTCACAACACTTAAGAGATTTATTCAACTTCCTGGTTATTCTCCACTGATTAGTGGTTCTAAATAAAGCTTCTTAGATCGTGGTTCATTCTGGTTTGATAAGAATAATGAAGATAATGGCATATGTCCGAACATGCTAATATGGAATCATCTGGATAGAAGGTGGGATATCTTCTTGCTCACAACACTTATGAGATTTATTCAACTTCTTGGTTATTCTCCACTGATTAATGGTTCCAAATAAAGCTTCATAGATCGTGGTTCATCCTTGTTTGATAAGAATCATGAAGATATTGCCATATGTCCGAACAGGCTAATCTGGAATCATCTGGATAGAAAGTGGGATATCTTCTTACTCACAACTCCTGTGAGATTTATTTAACTTCCTGGTTATTCTCCACTGAATAGTGGTTCCAAATAAAGCTTCTTAGATCGTGGTTCATCCTGGTTTGATAAGAATCATGAAGATAATGGCATATGTTCGAACATGCTAATCTGGAATCATCTTGATAGAAAGTGGGATATCTTCTTACTCACAACTCCTATGAGATTTATTCAACTTCCTGGTTATTCTCCACTGATTAGTGGTTCCCAATCAAGCTTCTTACATATTGGTTCATCCTGGTTTGATAAGAATCATGAAGATATTGCCATATGTCCGAACAGGCTAATCTGGAATCATCTGGATAGAAAGTGGGATATCTTCTTACTCACAACTCCTATGAGATTTTTTTCAACTTCCTGGTTATTCTCCACTGATTAGTGGTTCCCAATCAAGCTTCTTACATATTGGTTCATCCTGGTTTGATAAGAATCATGAAGATAATGGCATATGTCCGAACAGGCTAATCTGGAATCACTTGGATAGAAAGTGGGATATCTTCTTACTCACAACTTCTATGAGATTTATTCAACTTCCTGGTTATTATCCACTGATTAGTGGTTCCTAATCAAGCTTCTTACATCGTGGTTGATCCTGGTTTGATAAGAATCATGAAGAGATTGCCATATGTCCGAACATGCTAATCTGGAATCAAGTGGATAGAAAGTTGGATATCTTCTTACTCACAACTCCTATGAGATTTTTTCAATTTCCTGGTTATTCTCCACTGATTAGTGGTTCCCAATCAAGCTTCTTACATATTGGTTCATCTTGGTTTGATAAGAATCATGAAGATATTGTCATATGTCCGAACAGGCTAATCTGGAATCATCTGGATAGAAAGTGGAATATCTTATTACTCACAACACTTATGAGATGTATTCAACTTCCTGGTTATTCTCCACTGGTTAGTGGTTCATCCTGGTTTGATAAGAATCATGAAGATAATAGCATATGTCCGAACAGGCTAATCTGGAATCATCTGCATAGAAAGTGGGATATCTTCTTACTCACAACTCCTATGAGATTTATTCAACTTCCTGGTTATTCTCCACTGATTAGTGGTTCCAAATAAAGCTTCTTATATCGTGGTTCATCCTGGTTTGATAAGAATCATGAAGATAATGGCATATGTCCGAACAGGCTAATCTGGAATCATCTGGATAGAAGGTGGGATATCTTCTTGCTCACAACTCCTATGAGATTTATTCAACTTCCTGGTTATTCTCCACTGATTAGTGGTTCCCAATCAAGCTTCTTACATATTGGTTCATCCTGGTTTGATAAGAATCATGAAGATATTGCCATATGTCCGAACAGGCTAATCTGGAATCATCTGGATAGAAAGTGGGATATCTTCTTACTCACAACTCCTATGAGATTTTTTCAACTTCCTGGTTATTCTCCACTGATTAGTGGTTCCCAATCAAGCTTCTTACATATTGGTTCATCCTGGTTTGATAAGAATCATGAAGATAATGGCATATGTCCGAACAGGCTAATCTGGAATCACCTGGATAGAAAGTGGGATATCTTCTTACTCACAACTTCTATGAGATTTATTCAACTTCCTGGTTATTATCCACTGATTAGTGGTTCCCAATCAAGCTTCTTACATCGTGGTTGATCCTGGTTTGATAAGAATCATGAAGAGATTGCCATATGTCCGAACATGCTAATCTGGAATCACGTGGATAGAAAGTTGGATATCTTCTTACTCACAACTCTTATGAGATTTATTCAACTTCCTGGTTATTCTCCACTGATTAGTGGTTCCCAATCAAGCTTCTTACATATTGGTTCATCCTGGTTTGATAAGAATCATGAAGATAATGGTGTATGTCCGAACAGGCTAATCTGGAATCATCTGGATAGAAGGTGGCATATCTTCTTGGTCACAACACTTATGAGATATATTCAACTTCCTGGTTATTCTCCATTGATTAGTGGTTCCCAGTCAAGCTTCTTACATATTGGTTCATCCTGGTTTGATAAGAATCCTGAAGAAATTGCCATATGTCTGAACAGGCTAATCTGGAATCACCTGGATAGAAAGTGGGATATCTTCTTACTCACAACTCCTATGAGATTTTTTCAACTTCCTGGTTATTCTCCGCTGATTAGTGGTTCCCAATCAAGCTTCTTACATATTGGATCATCTTGGTTTGATAAGAATGATGAAGATATTGTCATATGTCCGAACAGGCTAATCTGGAATCATCTGGATAGAAAGTGGAATATCTTATTACTCACAACACTTATGAGATGTATTCAACTTCCTGGTTATTCTCCACTGGTTAGTGGTTCATCCTGGTTTGATAAGAATCATGAAGATAATAGCATATGTCCGAACATGCTAATCTGGAATCATCTTGCTCACAACACTTATGAGATTTATTCAACTTCCTGATTATTCACCACTGACTAGTGGTTCCAAATAAAGCTTCTTAGATCGAGTTTCATCCTGATTTGATAAGAATCCTGAAGATATTGCCATATGTCCGAACAGGCTAACTTGGGATCATCTGGATAGAAGGTGGGATATCTTCTTGCTCACAACTCCTATGAGATTTATTCAACTTCCTGGTTATTCTCCACTGATTAGTGGTTCCAAATAAAGAATCATGAAGATAATGGCATATGTCGGAACAGGCTAATCTAGAATCATCTGGATAGAAAGTGGGATATCTTCTTGCTCACAACACTTATGAGATTTATTCAACTTCCTGGTTATTCTCCACTGATTAGTGGTTCCAAATAATGCTTCTTAGATCGTGGTTCATCCTGGTTTGATAAGAATCATGAAGATAATGGTGTATGTCCGAACAGGCTAATCTGGAATCATCTGGATAGAATGTGGGATATCTTCTTGCTCACAACACTTATGAGATATATTCAACTTCCTGGTTATTCTCCACTGATTAGTGGTTCCCAATCAAGCTTCTTACATATTGGTTCATACTGGTTTGATAAGAATAATGAAGATATTGCCATATGTCCGAACAGGCTAATCTGGAATCACCTGGATAGAAAGTGGGATATCTTCTTACGCACAACTCTTATAAGATTTTTTCAACTTCCTGGTTATTCTCCACTGATTAGTGATTCCCAATCAAACTTCTTACATATTGGTTCATCCTGGTTTGATAAGAATCTTGAAGATATTGCCATATGTCCGAACAGGCTAATCTGGTTATGAGATGTATTCAACTTCCTGGTTATTCTCCACTGGTTAGTGGTTCATCCTGGTTTAATAAGAATCATGAAGATAATGGTATATGTCCGAACATGCTAATCTGGAATCATCTGGATAGAAGGTGGGATATCTTATTACTCACAACAATTAAGAGATTTATTCAACTTCCTGGTTATTCTCCACTGATTAGTGGTTCTAAATAAAGCTTCTTAGATCGTGGTTCATTCTGGTTTGATAAGAATAATGAAGATAATGGCATATGTCCGAAAAGGCTAATCTGGAATCATCTGGATAGAAAGTGGGATATATTCTTACTCACAACTCCTATGAGATTTATTCAATTTCCTGGTTATTCTCCACTGATTAGTGGTTCCCAATCAAGCTTCTTACATATTGGTTCATCCTGGTTTGATAAGAATCTTGAAGATAATGGCATATGTCCGAAAAGGCTAATCTGGAATCATCTGGATAGAAGGTGGGATATCTTCTTGCTCACAACACTTATGAGATTTATTCAACTTCCTGGTTATTCTCCACTGATTAGTGGTTCCAGATAAAGCTTCTTAGAGGTTCATCCTGGTTTGATTAGAATCATGAAGATAATGGCATATGTCCGAACAGGCTAATCTGGAATCATCTGGATAGAAGGTGGGATATCTTCTTGCTCACAACACTTATGAGATTTATTCAACTTCTTGGTTATTCTCCACTGATTAATGGTTCCAAATAAAGCTTCATAGATCGTGGTTCATCCTTGTTTGATAAGAATCATGAAGATATTGCCATATGTCCGAACAGGCTAATCTGGAATCATCTGGATAGAAAGTGGGATATCTTCTTACTCACAACTCCTGTGAGATTTATTTAACTTCCTGGTTATTCTCCACTGAATAGTGGTTCCAAATAAAGCTTCTTAGATCGTGGTTCATCCTGGTTTGATAAGAATCATGAAGATAATGGCATATGTTCGAACATGCTAATCTGGAATCATCTTGATAGAAAGTGGGATATCTTCTTACTCACAACTCCTATGAGATTTATTCAACTTCCTGGTTATTCTCCACTGATTAGTGGTTCCCAATCAAGCTTCTTACATATTGGTTCATCCTGGTTTGATAAGAATCATGAAGATATTGCCATATGTCCGAACAGGCTAATCTGGAATCATCTGGATAGAAAGTGGGATATCTTCTTACTCACAACTCCTATGAGATTTTTTTCAACTTCCTGGTTATTCTCCACTGATTAGTGGTTCCCAATCAAGCTTCTTACATATTGGTTCATCCTGGTTTGATAAGAATCATGAAGATAATGGCATATGTCCGAACAGGCTAATCTGGAATCACTTGGATAGAAAGTGGGATATCTTCTTACTCACAACTTCTATGAGATTTATTCAACTTCCTGGTTATTATCCACTGATTATTGGTTCCCAATCAAGCTTCTTACATCGTGGTTGATCCTGGTTTGATAAGAATCATGAAGAGATTGCCATATGTCCGAACATGCTAATCTGGAATCAAGTGGATAGAAAGTTGGATATCTTCTTACTCACAACTCCTATGAGATTTTTTCAACTTCCTGGTTATTCTCCACTGATTAGTGGTTCCCAATCAAGCTTCTTACATATTGGTTCATCTTGGTTTGATAAGAATCATGAAGATATTGTCATATGTCCGAACAGGCTAATCTGGAATCATCTGGATAGAAAGTGGAATATCTTATTACTCACAACACTTATGAGATGTATTCAACTTCCTGGTTATTCTCCACTGGTTAGTGGTTCATCCTGGTTTGATAAGAATCATGAAGATAATAGCATATGTCCGAACAGGCTAATCTGGAATCATCTACATAGAAAGTGGGATATCTTCTTACTCACAACTCCTATGAGATTTATTCAACTTCCTGGTTATTCTCCACTGATTAGTGGTTCCAAATAAAGCTTCTTATATCGTGGTTCATCCTGGTTTGATAAGAATCATGAAGATAATGGCATATGTCCGAACAGGCTAATCTGGAATCATCTGGATAGAAGGTGGGATATCTTCTTGCTCACAACTCCTATGAGATTTATTCAACTTCCTGGTTATTCTCCACTGATTAGTGGTTCCCAATCAAGCTTCTTACATATTGGTTCATCCTGGTTTGATAAGAATCATTAAGATATTGACATATGTCCGAACAGGCTAATCTGGAATCATCTGGATAGAAAGTGGGATATCTTCTTACTCACAACTCTTATGAGATTTTTTCAACTTCCTGGTTATTCTCCACTGATTAGTGGTTCCCAATCAAGCTTCTTACATATTGGTTCATCCTGGTTTGATAAGAATCATGAAGATAATGGCATATGTCCGAACAGGCTAATCTGGAATCACCTGGATAGAAAGTGGGATATCTTCTTACTCACAACTTCTATGAGATTTATTCAACTTCCTGGTTATTATCCACTGATTAGTGGTTCCCAATCAAGCTTCTTACATCGTGGTTGATCCTGGTTTGATAAGAATCATGAAGAGATTGCCATATGTCCGAACATGCTAATCTGGAATCACGTGGATAGAAAGTTGGATATCTTCTTACTCACAACTCTTATGAGATTTATTCAACTTCCTGGTTATTCTCCACTGATTAGTGGTTCCCAATCAAGCTTCTTACATATTGGTTCATCCTGGTTTGATAAGAATCATGAAGATAATGGTGTATGTCCGAACAGGCTAATCTGGAATCATCTGGATAGAAGGTGGGATATCTTCTTGGTCACAACACTTATGAGATATATTCAACTTCCTGGTTATTCTCCACTGATTAGTGGTTCCCAATCAAGCTTCTTACATATTGGTTCATCCTGGTTTGATAAGAATCCTGAAGATATTGCCATATGTCTGAACAGGCTAATCTGGAATCACCTGGATAGAAAGTGGGATATCTTCTTACTCACAACTCCTATGAGATTTTTTCAACTTCCTGGTTATTCTCCGCTGATTAGTGGTTCCCAATCAAGCTTCTTACATATTGGATCATCTTGGTTTGATAAGAATGATGAAGATATTGTCATATGTCCGAACAGGCTAATCTGGAATCATCTGGATAGAAAGTGGAATATCTTATTACTCACAACACTTATGAGATGTATTCAACTTCCTGGTTATTCTCCACTGGTTAGTGGTTCATCCTGGTTTGATAAGAATCATGAAGATAATAGCATATGTCCGAACATGCTAATCTGGAATCATCTGCATAGAAAGTGGGATATATGCTTACTCACAACTCCTATGAGATTTATTCAACTTCCTGGTTATTCTCAACTGATTAGTGGTTCCAAATAAAGCTTCTTACATCGTGGTTCATCCTGGTTTGATAAGAATCATGAAGATAATGGCATATGTCCGAACAGGCTAATCTAGAATCATCTGGATAGAAGGTGGGATATCTTCTTGCTCACAACACTTATGAGATTTATTCAACTTCCTGGTTATTCTCCACTGATTAGTGGTTCCAAATAAAGCTTCTTAGTTCGTGGTTCATCCTGGTTTGATAAGAATCATGAAGATATTGCCATATGTCCGAACAGGCTAATCTGGAATCATCTGGATAGAAAGTGGGATATCTTCTTACTCACAACTCCTGTGAGATTTATTTAACTTCCTGGTTATTCTCCACTGAATAGTGGTTCCAAATAAAGCTTCTTAGATTGTGGTTCATCCTGGTTTGATAAGAATCATGAAGATAATGGCATATGTTCGAACATGCTAATCTGGAATCATCTGGATAGAAAGTGGGATATCTTCTTACTCACAACTCCTATGAGATTTATTCAACTTCCTGGTTATTCTCCACTGATTAGTGGTTCCCAATAAATCTTCTTACATATTGGTTCATCCTCGTTTGATAAGAATCATGAAGATATTGCCATATGTCCGAACAGGCTAATCTGGAATCATCTGGATAGAAAGCGGGATATCTTCTTGCTCACAACTCATATGAGATTTATTAAACTTCCTGGTTTTTCTCCACTGATTAGTGGTTCCCAATCAAGCTTCTTAGATCCTGGTTCATCCTGGTTTGATAAGAATCATGAAGATAATGGCATATGTCCGAACATGCTAATCTGGAATCATCTGGACAGAAGGTGGGATATCTTCTTGCTCACAATACATATGAGATTTATTCAACTTCCTGGTGATTCTCCACTGATTAGTGGTTCCAAATAAAGCTTCT